>VZQC01009088.1:2820526-2903250 GCA_009823505.1 Rhizomys pruinosus | reverse complement strand
TGGCAGAATGATCTCGGTGGGGGTGGGGGTGGGGGTGAAGGGAAGGGGAGATATGCCTGAACTGAATTGGAAAATGATGTATGAAATGCACAAAGCATCAATAAAAAAAAATGTTGTAGAGTAAAAAAAAAAAAAAACAAAGTAGGAAGGCTGCGAGCAACCAAGAGAGTGTTATCATCCAACCAGGAGGACACAGGTGTGCCAGTCTTCCCTCTGCATACAGAAAATGCCCTAAGCTTCAAGTAAAGGCTGCTCATATCTGCTGCCAGGAGGCTCCTGGGCAACACAGCTAAGCAGAGGTGGGCCCGAGACCAATTTCCTTCTTTTTATCCAGCCCACCCGTGTGTTACAGAGCTGACTTAATATCTGCGCAAACTTCCCTGGGGTTGTCGTTAAGAGACCACATGTGGTGCCTCTCTTCCTGTACCCCCAGTTCTCCCATGAGGAGGACAAAGGTGGGGTTAGCAAACCCAAACTCTAGTCCAAGACCTGCCCTCTCCCCCGCCCCCCGTGCTGGCACAGGTGTGCTCCTTACCACACTCTCTCCAGCTTTCACCAGAGAGCTGCTTAGCCAGCCTAGTGGCAAACGTGCACTGGCTATCAGGCCAGAGGGCAAGGGGCCCATCTCTTCCCATTGACTTGTCAGGACACAGGGCTCACTTCTTCATCACCTCACCCATCACACAGTGAGCAAGGCAGGAAAAGTTGCTGACTCTCTTGACCTTCCATTTTTGGCAGAGTAAAGCAAGAACCGCATCCCCCACCACCACACACACACATACAAATATACACAAGGTGTGAGAAAGTGAGCAGTGAGAAGTCAGACAGGATGGTTACAGCTGGAGGACGTTGGTAGGAAATGCCTCTCCAAAGGAGTCACAACTTAGCTTGAGACCTGAGTGGTCAGTGAGGGCCTATCAACTCCCTGGAGAGAGGCTAATGTTCCAGTGTCTGGATATCACGCCCTTGCCAAGCAGGGACGACAGGCACCAGGTCTCCCGAGACTGATATTTGAACACTTAGCTGAAGGTTTCAGAAAGGAGGGGAAGCCCAGAGAGGTTGAGTTTAGGCCAGACCAAAAAAAAAAAAAAAAGACTGGAGCTGGAGTTGGGGGAGGGGGGACATGGGCGGATCAGGGAACAGTGAAGAATCCGGCACTGAGCGGACAACCGCCCCCCTCGCTAAATCTGCGTCCACCGCACTTGGTGGAACACCTTTATGCTCCTCACTCTTAACTCTGCCCTTCTCAGTCCATATGAGTGGGAGCTAACCTGGGGCAGGGGGATCCATCAGTGAGGACTTCTCCGGAGGAGAGGAGGAACCCCTGGTCTCAGAGTTAGCCCTGGAATTGCAAAATCAAGGTAAACAGAGAAAGATAGTACACCTGGGAGCATCCACACAAACGAGCAACGCACAGATCCAGCGGGCCACTGCTAAAGCTAGTCATGCAGTCTGTAATGCCTTTGGCTGCATCCAGGGTTTCCTCTGGCAGGTTTGGGCTTCGCCAGGCCTGCCCTGCCTTCTCCATAGCACCGGATGCCCTTGCCCTGCTTGCCTTTCCCACTGCCTCCTGCTAGGAAATTGGGTATCTGTTCTCAGAAAATACTTCAGAGTTCTCCTGTGGGCACAGAATCCCCTGAACCTGTGTTCTGTCCCCCAATAAAGGAATAAAATGAAACAAAAAGATGAAGTTTGCTTTGTTATGTTACTTGATTTTCTTTAAGTCCAGCTGACTTTTTTTTTAATGCCCTGGACTTATAAACTAAAGCTGATTCCCAGAGCCAACTGAGACAAAACTCTCTCTCTCTCTCTCTCTCTCTACTCCTGGTTAAAGAGATTCCAGCCCAAATTCCCCTCCCCCAACACTGCCCTGTCAAGAAGATTAATGCCCTTTCTCGTCTGTGAATGGGAGGCTGGGCCACCATCCACTTTCCAAGTAAAGTGGTCCATGTGTTTGCATGGGAGCTGGAGAGCTTGGTGAAATGGGAGCATGACTGGCACACACACGCACACACACACGCACACACACACGCACACACACACGCACACACACGCATGCACACACACACGCACACACACACACACACACACACACACACACACACTTTCCAGATTCCTAGAATTGGCCAAAAAGAGATTTTTACTTTCGACCCAGGTTTTTTTTGTTTGTTTGTTTGTTTTTTGGTATTTTTGAGTCAGGGTCTCCCTGTAGTCCCAGCTGTCCTGGATCTCACTCTGTAGACCAGGCTGGCCTTGAACTCACAAAGATCCGCCTGCCTCTGCCTCCCAAGTGCTAGAATTAAAGGCATGTGCCACCATGCCTGGCTGCAACTTTCAACCTAGTTTTACAGCTGCATTAAAATTTATCACAGCATCTATGTGAAAGAATGAATTTGGTTGTCTCCTACACTGGGGAGCCGGCAGGGATGGGAAGAGACCTGGGTTCAGCCTGATAGAGTTAAATAGTCTCTAAATTTACTGATGAGAAAGCAAGAATGAATTCAATAGGTGCAGCATGCAGGACACCCTGTACCCATGTGACAATGCCCAAGGGCTTGTGAGATGGCCTTCCAGTGCCCAGCCACCACGCTCTCCTACCCATCCCAGAGCCTGTCTGGTACCCATCTGCTTTGCCCTCCAACCTCAGGGTCTGACTGGCTTTCCTAACCTAGGGTAGTTTATAGCAGTCCTTTCCCCTCATTCCCCCAACTGCAGAGAAAATGGAGGTTCTGCATTCAGTCCCTGTCCTTCTTCCTGATCCTCTTTCATTGGATTCTGAATGCCTTAGCATGTTTCTGAGCAACATCTCCATACTGAAATGACAAAAGTTATCATAGCTGTTTTTTATTTACTTTTTTTATTTTAACAATTTTTTAAATTTATTTCTGTATGTGTATGAATGTACTGTCTGCATGCAAGTTTGTGCACCCGTGTCGTGCAGTGCCGCGGAGGTCAGAAGACGGCGTCGGATTCCCCTGGAACTGGAGTTCTCCTGGAATTGGAATTTCAGACGGTTCCCAGCCGCCATGTGGGTGCTGGGGATCAAACCCGGGTCCTCTGTAAGAGCGATAGGTGCTCTTAACCACTAGGCCATCTCTCCAGCCCCTTTATTTACTTTTATGTGTATGAGTGGTATGCCTGCATGTATGTAAGTACACCCATGTCATGCAGTGCCCACAGAGGCCAGAAGAGGGCATCAAATTCCACAGGACTGGAATTACATATGGTTGTTAGCCACCTTGTGGGTACTGTGATTCCAACAGCCAGTGCTGTTAATCTTAACTGTTGCACCATCTCTCCAGCTCCATATCTATTTTATAAGGGAGCTATCAATGGATTTAAATTAGATGATGCATTTTTAAGAGTAACAGTGCTTGACAAGCAACACTCACTACCTAAAGGTGAGTGAACTGTGTGAGTTAAGTCAATGAAGGTGAATGAACCTACTCACCCAGGGCAAATGGCAGAGTTCTTTGAATGTCCGCAGCGCAACAGCTGAGGAGAGCTCAGTTTTATTCCCCTGCCCAGTCCAGCAAAGACCCTGGCACATGGCAGATATGTATTGGTTCTATGTTTAGAGAAATTACTCTCTGCCCATTCAGGCATTGATCTCTAAGAAGCATGAAAGCATTGATAAAGCAAGGAATTTGCTTATAAAGAGAGATTCAACAGTTCTCAGTGTTGGCACATTTGTAGGCTAGTGGCTTCGTAATCTGTAAACAAAAAGCAAATTTTTTTTTTGGTCTTTTCGAGACAGGGTTTCCCTGTAGCCCCAGCTGTCCTGGAACTCACTCTGTAGACTAGGCTGGCCTTGAACTCACAAAGATCTGCCTGCCTCTGCCTCTGGAGTGCTAGGAATAAAGGCGTGCGCCACCACACCCAGCAACAAAGACCAAATTTTAAAAAGTCATTAAGGTGGCCACTCAAGGCATTGGAGCTGGGTCAGAGAGAGTAATTATTGTGGAAAAATACCTCTTAAGCATACATGAAAGTGCCATAAGATGACTGGGACATTTGCATTCACCGAGCGCTGCCTCCTTGTGTTAATGATGGAATGGTATTGCCTCAGGCCAGCCAATACAACTTCTGGACTCAGGAGTTCAAGAACAGTCTGGACAACACAGCAAGAGCCCAGATAGATGAATGAATGAACAAACGAATGAATGAAGTTTGATTTAAAAAAAAAAAATTACCCAAACCCTGCTTTTCAGAGACTTCAGAAAGTTCTGGCCAATGTTTTCCTTCCTTAAAAGCTATTTATCACTTGGTCATCAGGCTGTGCCTAGCATCTATCCCTGCCTTACTAGGTGCCACCTTGTCAGCTCTCTAGAGTCAAGGAATGAAACTGGTTTGGGCTTACACTCTGGGTGTGTAAGAAGAGCCTCAGGACCCAACCCGAAGCTGCTGTCTCTTCAGCACAACAGTCCCACATATACCATGCCTACCCAGAAACAAGCCTGCCTATGCAGCTGCTTCTGAGACCGGAGAGCCCCTGCAGTTTGGCTCACAACCCTCTCTCCATGCTCGCTCCCACATAGTCCTGCTCTGCTGCCAAATCTTGCTGACCTTCCCCTGAGCAGCCACAGGCTCCACCTGCTCCTTCCACCCTGTCACCTCTGTCAGTGACTATCCCCTCACCTACCTTTCCATTGTTCGACCTCAGTGCCTCCTCTTCCTGACCCCATCTAAAGGCTTCCTTCTTGGGCTGCATGTGATTGGTTCTCTGCTGTATGACCCTATGATCTTGCCACTTGATTGTATGCCTTTAGTTTAAGCCTCTTCTTCTAGACTAGAACTGCATAAAGAGCAAGGAAAGGGTCTTAGATATTCACCTGAACTCTTGCACAATACCATGAGTGATGACTGGGGTTCATAAAGGAGCAACAGAGAAGGGGATGAGGATGAAGAATGAAGGAAAAAACAAGGAATGAATAACACAACACTGCCACGAGATCCTGCCAACATCCCAGTTAGTAACCAGAGAAAGCTGGCCTTTGGAAGTAGTAAAATGCAGACCAACCTCTTAACTGGCTTCTCCTGCCCTACCTTCCCTCCCTGGGCCTCCCTTCAGAGTAGGGGCATTCAGCACACAAGCCTGGCTTACTGAGGAAACAATACAAAAGGCCAGCTGGGGTGGCCTGTCTCATGAAATCCTCTTGTTCAAGGGCCACTGCTCGGCAGTGATAAGTGAGGGACAAATCAACCTGCTGCACCGATTCATCCCAAGGCCCTGACATCCTGAAAGCTAGCTGTGACCACACACAGTTCCCTCACCCAGGGTTGTCACCAACAGTGACAAATCCTCTGAGCTACATCCTCCAGCAAGAGACAAGCAACAGGAACAGCCACATTCAACAAGGCAGACCCAGCTGACTGAGCAGACCTCATTTCAGTAAGGTTAAACTAACTGACCAGGCCCCATATCAGTCAGGTTTAACTAACCAAGCAGACCATTTCAGTGAGGTTTAACTAAAGAAGACCCCATTTCAGTGAGATTTAACTAACTGAGCAGACCCCATTTCAGTGAGGTTTGATTTGGACTTGTTTGGCGCTTTTTATTTTTATTTTGTTTTTATTTTTTATATTTATTTTTTGGGGGGCTTTTTTTGAGACAGGGTCTCCCTTTAGTTATTTCGTTTTTTAAATCTCAGTACTTTTTCTGAATTAGAAAGAGAAGAATTTGGCTAAAAAAAATCCTGATATAGGGGAATGGCCCAGCTGTTGAGAGCACTGGCTGCTCTTCCAGAGGACCTGAGCTTAGTTCCCAGCACCCACATGGCAGCTACAACCATGTGTAACTCCAGTTCCAGGGGATCTAACACCCTCTTCTGGCCTCTGTGGGCACTGGATATACCAGTGCACTTAAATGCATGCAGGCAAAACAGTAGTACACATAAAAATGAATGAATGAATAAATAAATAAATAAATAAATAAATAAATAAATAAATAAATAAATTTTTAATAAAAACCCTGACATTAGAAATGCAGTCAAAAACAGTTCCTAGGAAATAAAAGTTGGGGTTACTATAAGTGCCTGGAATTTCAGCAAAAATTTTAGTAATAGCACACAAGTCACTCTCCCCACATTAACAGACACCATACTTTCCTCCTCCAGGTAGCCTTGACCCTAGGCTTGCAAGTTGCAGATTGGCCACACTTGCTTATTGGTTAACATGACTTACAAAGCCCCACACCAAAGGATCCAGGTAATAAAAAAACCTTATGTTGCTGACTTTGCCCTCCCTGGTAACAGAAATCTAACAGGATTTGTTCTGTGTTTTTTACATGTCTTCCATTCTATGATCCTGACAAGTCACTGAGTAGCTCAGCCTCAGGTTCTACATCTGTAAAGTGGGGGCTATAGCACACCCAGGTCAGGTTGCTGTGGGAACTAACTAAGTGGAGTTGTACAGTGTCTCTCCTGGAACACAGTGAGGATACCAAGCATGGTGAGTCCTGTCCTTCCTTCCAGCTTCCAGACCGCCTCACCCACCCCAGGCTTGGCCGCTGCTTCTAGATATTTCTCTTTGAAGTCCCTCAGGCATCAGGTAGTTGCATTAGCTCTTGACATGAACCAGGGACAATGCCTAGCCCTCTGGAGCTGCAGCATATCCATGCATGCTCCAGGCTCTGACTAAGATTACCCACCTTGCAAGTACTCAGGAAGCATGGAGCTGTCTGCCCAGAGAGTTGTCATCCCACCCCAAACACCTGTATGCTCTATCACATGCCTAAAATTTCTCATTTAATCCTCATAAGAAGTCTATGTGGCAGGAACAGTTATTGCCCCTACAGATAAGGAATTGGAGCCCAGAAATGAGACTAATGAATGATGAAGACATCTGTGCCCGTGGGGCTCAGCGTTATTGCCAAGGTTTGTTCCCTTCCCTCTATACCTGTGTGCCCCAAGGCTGTGCAGAAGGAGAGACTTACACCAGCATCATGCCAGGTGCGAGGATGCAGGTGAACCACGGTGCCAGCATTTTCTCTAACTGGCAGCTTGTAGAGTGAGTATAATTTCATCCATGTTTTCAGATGAAAACTGGCATGAAGTAAAAGTGCTAATTTGTTGAGCTTCTAAGAAGTACTTTAAGACTCAATTCCAAACCTCTGAACCTTATTAGCACAGCCTGTTGAGACTGCCTGGCCTCCAAAGATCAGCCTCTGACACATATAGAAAGACAAAAACTGCTACCTTCATGCTAGTGGCTTTTGAAAGTTAATAACACCCCATTATTCAAGGACTTCTCCCATTATCTCCCAGGTACATGTTTAGTTCAGCCCTGCAAAACAACTGTATTATCTGGTACAGCCACAGGTGAGCTGGCAGGGAGATTAGTGGGGCTGCCTCTACCTGGGCTCAACTGCTGGTAAAGAACAGATCTCAGGATTATGATAGAGGGTAGGAGCACTAATTTGGGGTGGGAGACACTGGATATTCAAGGGACTGTTGAGGGTGGGTAAAAGAGAACTGCAAGATGGAGGGGCAGCCCAGAGAGCAGGGTGCTGGAGGTCGGACCTGAATTCTGAATGCCACCACTTCTACCCACAGAGCCACTAATGCCCCAGCTCTAGTGGTGGCACTGCTGCCTGTCACACTTGCCGGGCACTCACGAGGCCCAACTTGTCAAGAGCATAAGTACCGTGAGGCAGGAACAGCAGAAATTTCTAGAGCATTGATCAACTAGTGACTGCAAACCATGTAGCCCAAAATAGCAAGAGCTGCTTGCTCCTGTTGCATGACTGTGACCATTCTCAGTATTGACTTATTCAAGGTATCCTTGAGGGCATCACTCTTTTGTTCTCTCTGCTGCCTACTCTTCCCAGGATCCTCTCCCACTCTCACTCTCTCCTTCAGTAATGCAGGGACCACTAAGCCACAGAGCACCCCACACAGATTCTAGTCCACCTTGACGGTCACCTCCTCTGTATAGATAGAGCTCATTCTCCATAGCTGAAACTTTGAACCATGGGAACTGAGGCCTTGCCTTTCTCCAAGATTGGATGGGTGAACAGATGTTGCCCCTTGGTGGTCAACATCTTTTATCCTTTAGGGATACATGATTCATGGGTTGCCCCAAAGTGGCACACTTCTCTCTGCTGTGTCCCCAGAGGCCTCTTGTGTAGGTGCAGACCTCAAATGATCCCTTCTGACTCTGGTGAAGTTTCCTAGCCCACTCTCTTCAGCCCCAGGATCAGGCAATACCTGCCCAAACTTCATATACTCTCTAATCTGGGACTGTGAATCCAGGAAATGCTCATTGTTAATTTGACATCTAGAGACTGTAAGAGAGCAGGTGGTTTGCAGGGAACTATGAAAGTGATAACTCAGATCTATGTTTTAAGCATGAAATATCTTGGGACCAGGAAAATCTTGGTTAGGAAGTTGTTAAACTGCCTGAGGGTTCTCCTCCTAGTGAGGAGTGCTGTATGAATTAATGATGGACATAAACTCCAAGGCTAGAGATTAAGGTGGATAAAGTGCTTGCCTCCAACATGATGACCTGATTTCAATCCTCAGGACCCACAGGGTAGAGAGAGCTGACTCATATGGATTATCCTCTAACCTACACACATGCACTGGCACACGTGTGCATGCACAATCAACCAATAAATAAAATGTAAAAACAAAAGGGTTTTACTCATTGGTCAGTTAGCCGCAGTCTGGTGCCAGGATGATTCTCGGTGGCTCTCATTGATGGGAGAAGCTCCTGCTTCTCCACATGGTAAGTCACAGGATTCCAAAGACAGAGAGGATAAAGGCTGGCCTGCTGGACACCTTCAGTTGGAAGGACCCCCCAGGGAGGAGGAGAGACCTTCAATTAGGGGATTTCCCCCACCAGACTGGCCTGTGAGGCAATTTCTTGCTATATGGTGATGTGGGAGGGCCTAGCCCACTCCGGATGGTGCTATCCCTGGGCAGGAGAGAAGAGAGGGGAGGGGAGGAAGCCTGTAAGCAGTGTTCTTTACTCTGCTCCAGTTTCTGTCTCCAGGTCCCAGCCCTGCTGTAGAGCCTGCCTTGGCTTCCCTCTGTCACGTGGAAGAGCAAAATGAAATGAACCCTTTCCTTCCCAAGCTGTTTTTGGTCAGTATTTCAACACAGCAATAGATAGCAACTAGGACAGCTGGTCATCCAGTTTGTGTCACAACACCAAGACAAGTCAACTGACAGAGTGGAAGGCTGTCCAACCCACAGTGCTAGAGGATGTGAGTCCAAGGAGGGGATGAGACTTTGGCCTGTCTTGCAACTTACTGCAATTGTTAATTGGCCATCGAGTAGCTTGTCACACCTCAGTGTGTTCCCTTTAGCAAAATATCAAGAGCATCATTTCCTTATTATGCCTGACTTACAGCAGATGCTAAACAAATGTTTCAGTGGATGCCTAGATGACTAAATGCACAATGAGCAAAAGACAGGATGGATGCATGGATGCATGGGTGCATGGATACATGGATGCATGGATGGATGCATGGATGCATGGAGAGATGGGTGCTTGGATGTACGCATGATGCATGGTTGCATGCATGGGTGGATGGTGGGTAACAGAGTGAATGGGTCAGTCCAAAGGTTAATACTCAAAGAACCTAAAGATATAATCATCCTGGGGAGAAGATTATAGAATTCTTAGATGTATAAAAAAAACACAACTCTTTAAAATACCAAATCAGTCTGAGAAGATAGCTCTGCCAGTAAAGTGCTTACCTTGAAGCATAAAAATTTAAGTTTGAAGCCAGGCGTGGTGGCACACGCCTTCAGTCCTAGTACTTGGGAGGCAGAGGCAGGCAGATGTTTGTGAGTTCAAGGCCAGCCTGGTCTACAGAGTGAGTTCCAGGACAGCTGGGGCTATAGGGAGACCCTGTCTCAAAAACACCAAAAAAAAAAAAAATTTAAGTTTGAAGCCAGGCGTGGTGGTGCATGCCTTTAATGCTAGCACACAGGAGGCAGAGGCAGGTGTATCTTTGTGAGTTCAAGGCAAGCCTGGTCTACAGAGTGAGTTCCAGGACAACTGGGGCTACATGGAGACCCTGTCTCAAAAAAGACCAAAAAAAAAAAAAAAAGATTTAAGTTTGATCCCCAGAAGCCAAAGCAAACAAACAAACAAAATAGTCCAATGAGCTGGTTAGATGGTTCAGAGGATAAAAGAGACTCTTGTGCTGAGCATGGTGGCACGCATCTTTAATCCCAGCACTGGGGAGGTAGAGGCAGGCAGATCTCTCTGTGTTCAAAGCCAGCTTGGTCTATATAGCAAGTTACAATCCACCTGGGACTACAGGGAAACCCCATCTCAAAAAGAAAAAAAAAGGGCCTTTACCATCAAGCCTGACAACCCGTATTCAATCCCTGGAACGCACATGGTAGAAGGAGAGAATCAATGCCCATAAGTTGTCTTCTGACCACCACACGAGTGCCATGTCACATTCATCCATGCTTACATATAACAGATAAATAAACATAATTTTCATTAACACAGAGACCCAGAAATGGTCAACATGCATATCTATATCATACATACCCTTCCCAAAACTTAGGGATCACCTCAGAAAACAGAGCAGAAAGATTTTAAGAGCCAGAGGCAGCAGGTGACTACACAGAAACAGTGTTTCTGGACACAACAGAGCAGTTGCACACATGAACTCGCAGGGTCTGTGACTTCATGCACAAGACCTGCACAAGACCAAGCCAGCCAAATCCAAGAATGGAGCTGAGAGGTGGTCAGGAAGTCCCACCCCAGCTGAGACATTATTGGCAATTGATGGCTTCTGGAAGAGGGAGGGTCAGTTTTCTTCAGGGATGTGGCCCCCAAGAAGCTATATGTGCTTCAGTAAATGACCCTACACTCACACACACCCTGGCAACACTAAGTGGTCGCTGGAGGTTTTTAAAAAAATAAATTAAGAGGGAAGAGTGGTGGCAGAGGGAATGGGAGAGGACTGGAAAGAAGGCAGGGGAGGGACAGACTGGATCAAAACACATTATATCCATGTATGAAATTCCCAGCAACAAAAACCCAAGCATGGTGGCACACTTGTAACTTCCACACTGAGGAGGCAGAGCAGTAGGACCTCTGGGGCTCATTGTCCTGCCTGGCCTACTTCACAAGTGACAGGTCAGAAAAGACCCTTTCTCTTGGGGCTGGTGAGATGGCTCAGCAGTTAAGAATGCTTGCTGCTTTTCTAGAGGACCTGATTTGGATCCTGGAAACCATGATCAGTGGCTCACAGCCATCTGTAACTCTATAACTCTAGCTCCAGGGGATCTGATGCCCTTTTTCTGGCCTTTGTGGGTTCCCACACATGTGTCTCTCAGAGAGAGAGAGAGAGAGAGAGAGAGAAACACTTTCTCAAAACGAGGTATACAACACTTGAGGAAAACAACACCCAAGGTTGTCCTCTGGCCTCTATGCATGCACACACACACACACACACACACACACACACACACTAAATATGAAATAATTAAATAAATATGAAATAATTAATGATTGTGGAGATTGTGGAGAAAAGCTTAAGAGTACAGTAAGAAAAATGAACTAAGAACTAGAAGTTGCGACTCCTCATTTCCTCACTTTTTAAACTTTGTCCATTATTTATTGAGTGTCTCTGCAAGGCTCTGGGCTGGCCCTCAGAAGTTGTTCTAACTGAATGGATTGAAGACCTTTCCAAGGCATCTCCTGTCTGCAGTGGGAAGAAGAACAAATACCACCCAGCTGCCACCGCTCTCTTCTCTCCCTCAGCCCAGCTCCTGCTGACAGCAGAGAAAACACTTGGGTTAGCTAGTCTTCTTGATTGATAAGTTGGGGTCCTTATCCTATGTGTTCCCTCAGTTCTCTTTTATCTCTAATGCTCTTGGATAAGAACTAGATAAGTGATGCCTTTCATCCCAATCCAGAGAAAGTAGGTGCCTACTGATGCTCATCCCAGGAAAGTCACTAGGTAAAACAGACTAGTCCTTTGGGTAGGCACAAATCTTGTTTCCCTAAACTGTTCTTCAGAAAGTATATTACCACAGAGTCCCCCTTCCCTGGTAAAGCAAACAACATAGTGTCCTAATTCAGAGGTGTATCCCACAGGGAACAAACAGCTGGGGCGGCCCCCAAATGGAACCTGTTCACCATACGTATAGAATAAAACTGAAAGAAAACTTTGAGTGCCCCTTTTAGGATCTCAAAGTAGCATTTTCTGCCCAGTGACTATACTAGGATGAGGACAGGCATCTTCTCAGCTCCAGATCCTTCTAGCCCCTCGTTCCTTCCTCTGGGAGCTTACAGACCACCATATTCTTCAACCTTATGACCTGCCCCCTACGTTATCTGCAGCCTCCCCTTTCACGGCTCTGTCTTGTTTGTGTACAAGTATCCCACGTATCTCTCCATGTCCCCACCTGTCAGCAGTATCCAATACTTCTGGTTCTTCCTCATGATTCTGCTCCCAGACAGGCATCTCTTCTCAGCTTTCCTGCTCTTCCCCAATCCCAGTTTTGCAGGACCACACTTCGAGGTCCATCTTTAATGGCATCACATGCTTGTGACAGGAATTCACAAATAACATTATTGTTTGAGGATTCCTTCATCTTTCCTCTTCATTGCCCAAACCATTGGGTGCCACCTGTAATTAATTTAGACTTCCCATAGTATCTAATGGACAATCCTTTCTTTTCAGTCTAATTTCGACAGTTTTTTTTTAATCTATTTTTTTGCTGGCACATGCATTTATTTTATTTTATTTTGTTTCTAAATTTTTTTATTTATTTTTATGTGTATGAATGTACTGTCTGCATGTAGGTTGGTGTACCCATGTCATGCAATGCTGCGGAGGTCAGAAGAAGGTATCAGATTCCTCTGGAACTGTAGTTAAAGATGGTTCTTAGCTGCCATGTGGGTGCTGGGAATCGAACCCGGGTCCTCTGCAAGAGCAGTCAGTGCTCTTAACCGCTGAGCCATCTCTCCAGCCCCAATTTCAACAGTCTTAACAGTCAACTTGATTAGATTGGAAAAATCCTAGGAGATTGGATACAGATACTTATAGGATGTTGATGGTTTCGAGACTGTTAGATCATGAAGGTTCTGACCTCATAAATAGATTAATTGATTGATGGATTCATAATATGGCATTACTGGGAGATAATGGAGACATGGAGCCCAGCTGGAGACAGATTCATGGAGAGTATGTCTCCTTAAGGCTCTGTCTTGCCTGGTCCTTTCCATAGCCCCTTTTCTTCACCAGGAAGAGAAGATCAGCTTCTCTCACACATTCCTGCAGCCATGATGTCCTATCAAGCACACGGGGCCAAGTGACCATGCACTGAACCTTGTGAACTGAGCCAAAATAAATCCTTCCTCCCTTAAGTTGTTTCTGTCAGGTATTTGGTTGCAGCAATGAGAAAAATAGCGAATACACTTGTAAGCACCTCCTTCCTAACCTCTTCTCCAGAGGGGATCGGCAGCTTCAGGCCTCAATTCTTCACTTCCCTTTTCCACTTTCAAACCCTAGCCTGTTTCCGACCAAGCATTTTGGCATTTGTATGTCTCTACGCTTTATCCTTCCACCCTTCCTTTAGCCTGGATGAGTTCATCTCTGTCTGACCGTATCCTACCCAATGTGGCCCTCCAGGAATCATCCCTTCTCTGATCCTGCCCCTCTGACCACCTTACTTCCTGGAAATTGAAAGTCAGTCTGTGGCCCTTGAACTATTTCTATACCTCTGTCCCTGTTGTAAAATATGGATCCCTTTCTACATTGTGTCTTATATTTTCCCATCTCTCTGCTGACCAAGATCCCTCAAGAAATGTAACTGCATCATTGTATAGTTACAGCCCGCATAGATCAAGAATGATGATGCTATTGCGCATACTTACTGAATGTTTGGATGAAGGAGTGAGTGTGACTGAAATCTCCAGCACCCTCAGAAGGCAGTGATGAAGTGTCTGTAACTCTCCAGACAAAAGCTGGTATTCTTGCACAGAATAAATCTGATGTAGAAGTATTACTCAAACTATGTCTATGGGGACATATTTCCGGTAAATTATTTGAGAGATACTCTCTCTTGACAATAGTCTACAGCCACCTCTCTGTAGAGCAATAAAATTAAATTCTGTTGTATTGCACCAGATTCTTCAAGCAAGCCAATCTTTATCCTCCTCCCAACAAAGGGAAGAGGGAAAGCCTTCCCTAGAACTGTAAGCAGCCTCTACTTAGCCCTGACCACCCCGCCCCACCCCTGCTCCACCACTGAGCTCATGTCTTCCAGCCTAATTCATTTTCTAGATAGATGGAGCAAAGAAAGAGCTAGCAAATATTTATGACTTTGTGATAAATAAGCCTTTTACAGGAGTGATTTCAGGAGTTCTGGGGAATTTCAAGGATAACTTTCAGCAAGTTTCAAAGGTCGGGTCAGCGTGGGATAGTGAGCCCATAGTACTTGCCATGCAGTTCATCTGTTTTGAATTATTGGTCTTACCCACTTTCAGCTGGCTCTCAATGGACTGGCTGTACTTTAGCCAGCTCTCTGGCTGTATTTTATTTCGATAGTGGGTAAGGACTTTAATAATTATTTGTGCAGGACTGACAGTGGAGAGAGCAGAAAAAGATAGCAATCAGACCAAGCTTCTGCAGATGTGCACGGAGCCGGTTCTGCCCTCCCAGCTACCCCCACCAGCCCATTTAGCCCCTCAACACCCCCCCCCCGCTACACACAAAGCAGCACACCTCCTCCTGCAGACCAGAGAGGGCATGACTGGGAGCCTGGGCTACACAGGGGCAGGTCATGAAGGGCAAGGCATTCCCAAAGGGCCAGGAAGTCATGCGCTAGGCTTGGCCTTTCTCTGCCTGCCTGTGCACACATGCACGGCTGACCTTGCACAGATGCTTGGGAGTAAGGATCCCATTTCAACCAGTTCCCCATGCTCAGCCAGTAATACTGCTTGCACACACAACACCCTCAGTGAATATGCACCAAAATGCATGGGCTTGGGCTGACGGGTCGAATCAAACCAAACAGAATGCCTATCCCTCTACTCTAGGTGCGGCAGTCTTCTACTCTGCCCCCCCTCACTACCACCACGATTTTATTTTGCTTTGTTGTTGATGACTTATGGTTTTGGGGGGAGTTTGGGTTTGATTTAGATGTGCCCAAAGAACTTTAATTTAATGTAAATGTCTTTCTAGATCTGGGTACTTATCCCTAGATAATTCAGCAAAAGTCACTTTCTGTTCCTTAAACTCAATACTTTCATCAGTTCAGTATTCTAGAAATGGTAGAAAATACAGACTACACCTTCCACTTGAGACAACAAAGTTTGTATCACCCTACTATGGTTTTGAAAGCGGCTTTCCCTCGCCTCCTGCCTTAGTAGAGATCTCTCCCCCCATGATCTGTGAGGCACACAGAAATTCTAAAAATACCCTTGAGGAAGGGGATTGAGGGCAGTAAGTCTAGATTTGTTCGCCCTTTCTATTGTTTTTTTTTTTCTTCTTTAAGAAATTAATCAAAGACTATGTTTTGAGATTAAAACATTTTTCTGACTGATCCCTTCTGAATGTCTGTTCCTCTCACTTTATAAGTACAACTGAAGAAATGCTATGTTGGTTATTTGTTTACGTCAGAGTCTATTTAAAAGTACTAGTAGACATTTAAAGAACACACCCTAATTTGCCCACTGGTTCTATCCAAATCTTTGATACTGGGTTTCCTGAAGGAAAGCTCATCTCTTCTTTGCTCTTCCCTCAGAGTAAACAGCTGTTAGGCCCTGAAGGCTCCAAGCTTCTTAGCAGACTCGTCTGTGGGTCCCAACGGGAGCCCAGTTTTAAACATGGTCTTCGAAATAAGAGAAAGCTGAGTCAACAGTCCACAAAGAGGCTATTAAATCACAAGGGAGAATCTATGCCAGGTGATGGAACTAGGGAGAACAGGACATGGTCCATTGGGTAAGAGAGGCTGAAGCTTTGCGGCGAGGCCTTTGCTCTAGATGGGGTAGACCCGACATAGTCTCAGGGTTTCTGCCTGCTTCTGGATGTGAACCTTTAAACCTCAAAACCCAGCTTTGAACCTAGTGATTCAAATGAACACGTTATGAACTCTACACGTCTGCTCCCTAGTCAATTCCAACTTAGCTAGAGCTAAGCTCATCAGAAGCCTAGTCCACTGGCCACCCAGGAGGGTTCATTCACACCGCTGAGAGTAACAGAGTCACAGTTGTCTGTTGGCAACCAGAGCATTTTTTTCTTGCTTCCTCCAGGTGGCTAGGTCCCATGAAGGAATATTCTAAGAAGCCACAAAAGTAATGGCTAATCTTGGTCATCAACTTGACTGGTCATGGAATCTACTTTCATTCTGTCAGTTCTGTTCCTTTGAAGAACCCTAACACACTAGCCGCTGAAGTCCCTGAAAGTCATTTCCACCATTTTTGCACAGACAAAGCATAAAAGCCAGCCCACACTCAAAGTGAAGAGGGACAGGAGGTACCTGAGTCAGGGCAGGGGCTGCTCAGTCACAGCCATGTTTGGTGACCCCACATCTTCGCTGCATCTTCTTCTTGCACTTTAAGACTTTAAAATCGTTTTAATTTCTTACTAGAAGCTGCCTCTATTTCCCTCCCCTTCCAACTCATGATGACCCATACTATTGTTAGAGAGATTTGAGGGGTTTCTTTTTTTTAATTTTATTTATTTTTGTATGTGGATGAATGTACTGTCTGCATGTAGGTCTGTGCACCCGTGTCATGCAATGCTGCGGAGGTCAGAAGAGGGCATTGGATTCCCCTGGAACTGGAGTTAAAGATGGTTCTCAGCCACCATGTGGGTGCTGGGGATCGAACCTGGGTCCTCTGCAAGAGCAGTTGGCACTCTTAACCGCTAGGCCATCTCTCCAGCCCCTAGAGAGATTTGAGGGCTTTCTTGATAAAACCAATGAACTGAGCACCCAGATACAGGCTCCTTAAAACCATTGAAAAGCTTTTTGTTGCTGTATTGGAGTTTTATAAACAATGGATAAGGTTCCTAGAATCAAACCGTGTTACCACACCCACCTGCAGAAATGTTCAAGTGTTGATCCACTATCCCGCGTGGAGAGACATATATATATATATATATATATATATATATATATATATATGAAGTGACACTTCCTTCTGGGGTTCTTATCCTAACTTTTATATTTAAAGTGAAAAGAAGTCAAAATATAGGAGAGAAATGTAGGAGGGAAAGAACAAGAATTCAACAAGTACGAAATGGCTCTTGGAATTTCAGAAAACCCTGACGCCTTCTGTTTTGACAAGAGATTGACTTTCAAAGCATTGAGGCTCACAGAGAACGAATGAGGTTTATGCAGAAAATCCCAACAGCACACCAGACCACCTTCCGCTCCTCCCAGAAGATGCAGGCTAGGGGAGGCGAGAATTAACCCCCTCCTGCTCCCCACGTCCCCCCAGGAATGGACATGTGCCAGAGACCCTTCCTAAGCCGACAGAGACAGATCTGCTTTGATGATCTCCTTCCTGAAAAACATCACCGCCTTTCCCTCCCCACGCCTCGGGAAGGGTAGGAGGACAGAAGAGAGTGGGAACGTCTCTTTCCTTGCCATGGGGCACAGAGAAAGATCTGGGTTCCTTTGCCGGCTGTGTGCAGGATGATCCTGCACCCCTCAGAAAACTGAGACAGGAGCACCATTTGAGCTCAGGAGTCTGAGGCCAGCCTGGGCAACACAACAAGACTCCAGATAGAAAGTGAAGCATATCACACCTTCCAGGGGTGGTACTGAATGCCTGTAGAGATTGAATGTTGAATGCCTGTAGGGATTCGGAGAGGGACCATGTCTCCCCCCCCCCCGACAAAAATCCATAAATACAAAAATGCATCTCCTTATAAAACAGATATACAAACATCAAGAAATTGTTCCCAGTTGTGTAGAGTCAGGAAAGCAGAAGGCTTCATTGTTGCTTCTATTTACATTTACACTTTTTTATTCTTTTCTAGGAAGTTTAGGAGAAAGGGCCTTTAACACGCAGCTTCCTCAGCAGACCGATGCATCACTAACTCGGGGCCTCTCAGACTCATGTCCTCAATTAGAAAAAGAAGAGATGGCTCTGTCACCTCACAATGAACGTTGTCCCTGGGCCAGGGAAGACTCACCCAGACATCCGTCATGGGCGAGCTGCACAGAGAACAGCTGGGCGTGGGACTGGGGTGTAGCTGCGTCCCCAGCCCTTGCTGGAGGCACCTAACCAAAAAGGCGAACAGCCCTCAGCCTTGGGGATGAAGCGACTGGGCCATCCCAAGCCACTTTCCTTCCCAGAGCCCCAGCTCAGGCCACAGCCAGTGTGCAAGCCGGCTTCCCAGCTGAGATGGGAGAGGGCCTATTTCAGCCCCGGAGGTCTCCCCAGTTTTTTAAACCCAATCAGAGAGGGGGAGGGGCGGGAGCTGAGAGAGGAAGGGGAGGTAAAGAGAAAGAAAAACCCAACAACAAAAAGAGACAGCCTGGCCCTACGCTCCTCTGGGATGGAGAACTCCATTCAGAGTTTTCAGAAAGTAGGGTCAGGCATGTCTTATGACCTGAGACCCCAGAGTCTTCTGTTCCCCATAATTATCTAATACAGCACTCTCCCTGCCAAATACAATGAAACAATTTGTCACTTCAATTATCTGTCAGTCAACACCGAGGCTTTTCAGCAGGCCAGCACATGTGTTTGGAGAGTCTGTCAGCAAGGGCTGTCTCGCCAGACCCATAACCATGGAAAATGGAACCTTTGTTAACGCTGTTCTTAGAAAAGGAAACCCATTCAGTCTCCCCCTGCCTCTCTTCTTTTCTAAATGCCTTGGGACTGGAATTTGCACAAGGAACTGCCTCCTTCCTGCTTCCAGCCCTGAGTGACTGGCCACAGGCTTTGCATGAGGAAGCAGAAATCCATTATGCTTTCCGGACTCTTTCCCCTCATTTTCTATAATTCTGTGTTTAGAAGTGAGATTACATAGTGCGTTACCCGGACAGGATGGCAGGGGAGGGAAGTGGTACACTGAGTGGTCAGGGGCTGTTTGCAACTGCCCTGCAGTTAGGTCAGTCCTCCTCATGTTTCCCAGAGTCACCTTGCCCCAGGGAAGCTGCCTGCAGAGGAGGTCTGGGGTTGTCCCTTTGAAAAATAAAAAAGGATAGGGATAATCCTATAGGGAAAACCTTGACTGCCACTTTGGGGGTGGAGTGAAGGGAATGAGCTCTAAACCTCACCACACGTTCCCCCTCCTCCCCTGGGCAGAGACACAGACTCCTCAGTGTGAGAGGACAGGAACCCCTTCCATGCTTGTTGATGAGGGCCCCCTCCATAGGGGAATGGGCACTCTCTCCATATAGGTGACCAGGACTTCCTCTGTGTAGGAGACAGGGACCTTTCTTGTGTTGGGGGACAAGACCTTCTCCATGTGTGGGACAGGACTTCTTCCAAGGGGGGAGCAGAGACCTCTTCCATGTGGGGTGTTTTAGTTTTTCATCCCAGACAAGTACCTGAGAAACCAACTTGAGGGGCAGGTTTACTTAGGCCTAGCTTCAGAGCCATCTTTCAGTCCATGCTCTCTGGCTATGTCTCTGGGAATGTCCCCACATCCTGATGGAAGGGTGGAAAGGAGGCTTGCTTCATGGTGGCTAGGAAGCAGCGAGAAAGACAGCGGGGAGGCCTACGATGAGCAATCCTCACAAGGACATGCTTTCAGTGATGAGGACAGGAGACAGAAATGCGGCATGCAGTTCAGGGATGGGGCCTTTATTTGTGTCCCTGGCCAGAATCAGAAATGTCCCTGGTCGTGTCCCAGTTAGAGGTCAGAAGAAGACAGAAGGATTTGGGATTTCTAATGATTTTATGCTCTCAAGTCTTGAGGAAGGAATGTCAGAGTAGCCCTGGAGGCCACTGAGGAGGAATCTCTTCCTCATGACCAGCTCTGGGCCCCACCTCCATTTCCCTGGTAACACTAGGAAGGCAAGCTTAGCCACCTTTTAAGCCTTCTGGTTGAAAAAGCTGAATACTTCTAGCCCTGGGGAGATGAATCTTCCATGCCTCCCTCCATAAGAGTTAGTCCAACTAGGACTATCAATCACTTGGCCAGGAGTCCACTCCACAGGAAATCTAATTCACCTGAAGAAATACTAAGAAGCTGGAAGAATAAGTATCCCTTTTATGAGATAATGTATTTCTTCCCAGAAACCCTCCTCTAAGAAGCCACTGCAGATCTTATATCATGCAGCAGTGCAGAGTCTAAAGCCTAACTTATTCTCCTTCATTTTCCGTTTTTTCCCCCCTCATAACACACTGACCACAGCCTGAGCATGCTCCCCCAGTCAAATTGACCACAGCCTGAGCATGCTCTCCTGGACACAGTGACCATAGCCTGAGCATGCTCTCCCAGTCACACTGACCATAGCCTGAGCATTTTCCCCGAGTCACACTGACCACAGCCTAAGCATGCTCTCCTAGACACACTGACCACAGCCTGAGCATGCTGTCCCGAACACAGTGACCACAGCCTGAGCATGCTCCCCCGGTCACACTGACCACAGCCTGAGCATGCTGCCCCGGACACACTGACCACAGCCTGAGCATGCTCCCTAGGACACATTGACCACAGCCTGAGCATTGTCCCCCACTCACACTGACCACAGCCTGAGCATGCTCTCCTGGACACACTGACCACAGCCTGAGCATGCTCTCCTGGACACACTGACCACAGCCTGAGCATGCTCCTCCAGACACACTGACCACAGCCTGAGCATGCTCCCTCAGTCACACTGACCACAGTCTGAGCATGCTCCCCCGGTTACACTGACCACAGCCTGAGCATGCTCCCCCAGACACACTGACCACAGCCTGAGCATGCTCCCTCAGTCACACTGACCACAGCCTGAGCATGCTCCCCCGGACACACTGACCACAGCCTGAGCATGCTCTCCCAGACACAGTGACCACAGCCTGAGCATGCTCCCTCAGTCACACTGACCACAGCCTGAGCATGCTCTCCTGAAACAGTGACCACAGCCTGAACATGCTCCCCCAGTCACACTGACCACAGCCTGAGCATGCTCCTCCAGACACACTGACCACAGCCTGAGCATGCTCCTCCAGACACACTGACCACAGCCTGAGCATGCTCCCTCAGTCACACTGACCACAGCCTGAGCATGCTCTCCTGAAACAGTGACCACAGCCTGAACATGCTCCCCCAGTCACACTGACCACAGCCTGAGCATGCTCCTCCAGACACACTGACCACAGCCTGAGCATGCTCCTCCAGACACACTGACCACAGCCTGAGCATGCTCCCTCAGTCACACTGACCACAGCCTGAGCATGCTCTCCTGAAACAGTGACCACAGCCTGAACATGCTCCCCCAGTCACACTGACCACAGCCTCAGCATGCTCTCCCAGACACACTGGGCTTTCTCACTTATTCTCCAAAGCCACACCCCCACCCCCACTTCTGCTTCCAACATGGGTGGCTTTTCCTCTTCCTCTTCTCCCTCCCTTTATCCAGGCAGCTGCCTCTTGCTTTTCTCCTGGCTACAGGGAGACCCTAACTTGAAAAGACAAAAATAAAATAAAATAAAATTGTCCCCCAGTTCCTTCAGGTTCCATTTCTAAATTCTTTTATTAAGGAAATTAAGAACCCAGAAAGAGGAGCTGGAGAGATGACTCAATGGTTCAGAGCTCTGGCTGCTCTTCAGAGAACCCAGGTTAGATTCCCAGCATCCACATGGCAGCTAACAACCATTGTAACTCAAGTTCAAGGGGATCTGACACTCTCTTCTGGCCTCCATGGGCATTGTATGCACATTATGCAGCTAAATACATAGAGGAAAAACACTCATGTGCATTAATTAAAAATAAACCAAAATTTTAAAAAGAGGCCACTCTAGTTTCCCTGATAACATCAGTCACCCACTTCCCCTCGCAGAAACCACCTCTGAAGGTTTCCATAATCTCCCAGAAGTGGCACTGAATTATGAATCCAGCCGTGGATTAGTCCATTGATAGGTCAGAACCTTCAGGATCCAGTCACCTCTCAATGATTCTATCCAGCAGCTGGGGCCCAAACCCTTAACACATGAGCCTTTGGGGACACTACAGAGACAAATTATATCATGGGACATAGACTTCCTCCATGAAAGAAACAAGGCCTGCCTCCTCCACTGAAGGCCTGCTGAGTCACTGAAGCCTCCATCAGTAGAATCATTAATACTGATTTTCAACTTGATAAGATCTAAAATCATGGAGGAAACAAATTCTCTAGGCCTGTGAGGGAGTTTCTATGCTGGCTTCACTGAGGTGGAAGTATTCATCCTACATGTGGATGGCACCATCCTATGGGCTGGGGTCTCAGACTGAATGAAAAGGAAGAAAGTGAGCTGAGCACCAGCTCTCATGATACACTATACCCTCCAACAACGAGCTAACGTAATCCCTTCCTTCCTTTAGAAGTTGCTTTTGCCAGTAATTTGTCACAATAATGAGAAAAGTAATTGTGCTAAAATTCCACCTGGGAGCCTTAACCAATGTCTGCTCTCTCTTCTGCTGGTCCCAAAGAGAACCTGAAGTACGATTCTGCCAGACTACAGTCTGGGAAAACGGTGAGTTTATTGGGCTTAGTCACATAGCAATGGGTGAGGGTTTGCTTACAGGAGTGTGAGTGCTCCCCTCCTAAGGCCGCACTGGGAATTCTCCATCCAAGCATGGATCATGACTTCCCCATGGCTGCACAAATTGGTGAGAGTGTCTCCCCTCCATTTCCTCAGTTTACATGCCCCTAGCCCCTCCCCTTTGTGCAAGTAGGGCCAAGTGTTTGGTTGGGAGGTGCGGCTGACTATCCCTGTCCCTCCTTTTATGTGGACAGTAACAGTCAACAAGCTTGGCTGTGGTGAATCAAGGCAAGTGGGTGCAACCAAGCTTGGGGAGATGGCCTTGGTCCACGTTCTGTCTGTGGGAGGGCAGACCTATGCAACAGTAACAGGAAATTCTACGTCAGAGATTTCCCACAACAGTCTGGTGTCAAATATTCTACCCCAACATCAGATGCTGTGTGAAGCTTTGTGCCTCCATTCAGGCTTGAGAATTTAAGGATACTATAAGACAGAGTGCCAGCACTGAAGCCAGAGTGTGTGTCCTAGCTGAGGTTCCTTACCCAGGGAAGGGCCCTGTTGTAGTTTGTCTTCCATTGCTGTGACAAAACACTCTGACCGACACCAACTTGGGGAGGAAAGGGTTTATTCAGCTTACATCTCCTGGGTCACAGTTGATCACTCAGGGAGCCCAAGGTAAGAACTCAGGGCAGGAACCTGGAGGCAGGAGCTGAAGCACAGGCCATGGAGGAATGCTGTCCACTGGCTTGCTCCTGGCTTGCTCTCTGGCTCATGCCCAGCCTGCCTTCTTATACTGTCACTGCTCAACAATCAAGACAATACACCACAGATGTGGCCACAGGCCAATCCAATGGAGCAAATTCCCCAATTGAGGCTCCCTCAACCCAGGTGTGTCAAGTTGACACTAAAGCTATCCAGCACAATTGACCCCTTGTCAACTTGACACACAAAACACATCACTATTAAACCACCACCTTTCCAGTTCTTATCCCCAAAATATGATGTTAACATGAATCACAACCTAAGACAGTACAACCTCAAAAGCCTCACAGTCCTTAAAATGTCCAAACACTTAAAAGTCCAGTCTATTAAAAGTCTCCTAACTGTGGGCTGCTGCAAAATCCAAAACAAGTACTGTCTTATTTCAAAGGGAAGAATCAGGCACTCTCAAACAAAACCTAAGTCCAGCAAGTAGCTCAAGGCTGGACACCTGGGATCCACTCACGATCTTCTGGGCTCCAAAGGGTCTCGGCAGCTCCCTCTCTCCGACTCTGCCGTCCGTGGCACACTCATCTCGCAGGCCCAGGCCAACTCCATTCTACACCTACCACTGCTCTTGGTGGTCGTCCCAGGGTACCGGCATCTCCAAAAAGCTGGGGTCGCTACTGAAACTGAGGCAGCACCTTCACCAATAGTCGTCTTCTGACCTCTCCTGGTGCAAAGCCTCAGCTTCTCTCCATGACCCCTGCAATCTTGGGGTCTTCACAGCAACCGAGGTGCACTTCCACCAATGGTCTTTCCTGACCTCTCACAGTGCCAAGCCTCGGCTGCTCTCTGTGACCCCCTCAAATTTCAACACCGGAACCATATAGGAGACTCTTACACGTTACCAAGTCCGGCTTCTGGCTCGAGATGGAGGCTCAGGCCCTTTCTGGGTCACAGCTTCTGTGTGCTGACCTTGAAGATATTCTCCCCAGAAGATTTCACCTCAGTGATGCTGGTCTCTTGTTACTTACAGCTGATTTTTCAGCCCCAGCTAACCAGCATCAATTGCCCCAGTACCACAAAAGTTTCACTTCAGGTTCTGGTCTCTTGTTACTTACAGCTGATTCTCCACAGCCCCAGCTGACCAGAACCCACAGATTACACAGTCCTGATGATCTCTGCTCTCCTTTGAAACTAGAAACTTCACAAGCCAGGCCTCCATCTTCTACAACTCCTTCAGCAAAACTGCTCCAAGCTCCACAGCAATGATCTTTAAGCATTCAATGATCTTCCCAGCCCAAAGTTCCAAACGCCTCCACAATCCTTCCCCAAAACACCAAGGTCAGGTCTGTCACAGCAATACCCCACTCTTCTGGTACCAATTTCTGTTCTAGTCTGTCTTCCATTGCTGTGACAAAACACTCTGACCGACACCAACTTGGGGAGGAAAGGGTTTATTCAGCTTACATCTCCTGGGTCACAGTTGATCACTCAGGGAGCCCAAGGTAAGAACTCAGGGCAGGAACCTGGAGGCAGGAGCTGAAGCACAGGCCATGGAGGAATGCTGTCCACTGGCTTGCTCCTGGCTTGCTCTCTGGCTCATGCCCAGCCTGCCTTCTTATACTGTCACTGCTCAACAATCAAGACAATACACCACAGATGTGGCCACAGGCCAATCCAATGGAGCAAATTCCCCAATTGAGGCTCCCTCAACCCAGGTGTGTCAAGTTGACACTAAAGCTATCCAGCACAGGCCCATAGGTACTGAATCATGGGAGTCAATAGTTAGGCACACATAGACCCTACCTGGTATTGTTGTGTTTTAAGTTTCATACCTTGATTATTTTCATAGTGAGCTCTTAACGAAATTACAATGTATTTTGTTGGATCATTTAACTGGAGGCATATAAATTCACTGCTCTATAAGAATCTGTCCCCTCCCCAGCAGCCCCATGCTAGATGTTCCCATAATAAGCAGGAAACCATTACTTCCTGGGTAGTTTGTTGTTGTTGTTGTTGTTGTTGTTGTTTTTCTGAAGGGGAGGGTCTTCCTTCACCTCTTTGCAGCCTAGAATGCAACACCACAGAACACATGCAAATCATTTCCAGCACTGGAATTGCATTCCTCGGACCCTAGAGAAAAGTGGTCTCCAAGGCTTTCAAAGGGAAAGCCCACTCTGTTTTATTTTGCTTTTTTGGTGTTTGTTTGTTTGTTTGTTTGTTTTTGTTTTGGTGCTGGGAATCTGACTTGGGTGTGTATGCCAGGCAAGATTCTACTACTGAGCAACACTTTCAACTTTTCCAGGTGTGTTACAGCTCTTCAAAGCAAACCTGATCTTTTATATAGAGAATTGTTTCTTCTTCCTGCTTTTTTCCTTTCTCTGATCTTTGTCCTGTTTTTCTCTTTCCTGTCCCATCTTGTCCCTCCCAGGGGTCTTTCTTTCTTTTCTCTTTCTTTCTTTCTTTCTTTCTTTCTTTCTTTCTTTCTTTCTTTCTTTTTCTTTCTTCCTTCCTTCCTTCCTTCCTTTTTATTTTTTTTTAATTTTTAAAATTTTTTTAATTAAAAAAATTTTTATGTGTATGAATGAATGTACTGACTGCATGTAGGTTTGTGCACTCTTCTCCTGGAATTGGAGTTACGGATGGTTCTCAGCCACCATGTGGGTGCTGGGGATCGAACTAGGGCCCTCTGCAAGAGCAGTCGGTGCTCTTAACCACTAGGCCATCTCTCCAGCCCCATCTTTCTTTCTTTCAAGACAGCATCTCCCTGTAGCCCCACCTGACCTGGAACTCACTGTGTAGATCAGGCTGGCCTTCATCTCACAGTGACCCACCTGTCTCTGCCTCCTGAGTACTGGGATTAATGGCCTGTACCACCATGCCCAGCCTTATTTTCTTCTCTTAATCTTATGATTTCTGAGTTTTTCTTTCTCCATTTGGAGCCCAAAGAACATCAGAACCGTCCTAAACTGTTGGGCTATGCAAAAGAGATAGGAGTCTCTTTTGTTCTCTTCTTTAACAGTAAAAAAATGTAAGCTAAAGTGAAAGAGTCTTAAATTCAGCCATTGCCAAATCAATCAACATGCAAGCATCCATTAGCTGCAACTCCAGTTGTCTCCCAATGAGCCTCCCTAACTCTGTGCCTTACCAGATCAGAGCACTTTCAGAGGCAGGATCCCTTAACAAGGAAGCCATTCACCCTGCCTGAATGTAGCCCAGGAATGAGCTGGCTTTCTACTCTAGCAATGGCAAGTGTCACCAGCTCTTGAGGAAGACTTTCCTGTGGACTCTGTGGCTTTAGGGGAGGAAAATGGCCTTCCTTTGTAAACAAATACTCTAGCTATTAACTTGACTCTATAAAATGACCACTCAATTTGAGAAACTGCGTACATATTCTCAAATTGTATTAACAGTTAGCAAGATTGTTTTGGAATGTTTTCAGAAAAATATGAGTGATGTGTGAGCATCCTGAGTGTTCCTTTCTAATTAATCCCATGTTTTCACACAGTTACTTCAATCCCATGTTTTCATAGGTTCACTTTCAATGAGCCCCAGCTTCATTCTCTGCCATTTTCAGATTTTATTCTGCTTGACTTGGAGATTTTTCCAAAATTAAAGCCTACTCTGAATAGAGGAAAATTAGTTTAGGAAAAAGTAGTATGCCATTAAAATAGGAAAACGAGCAACGTTAGGTTCTGTGAAAAACTGCACTCCAACACTAAAAGCCATTCCAAAAGCCACACTTTCTAGATGACCCAAAGCCACCAGGATCAGAACTTCTGGAGATCAGCCTTGGTGAAGGCCCTGTGTGTACTGCTGTGGGGCAGAGATAAGAGTCAGCCTGGAGACTGAAGGAAGCAGAAAGGCTCATCGCTACCATTACACAGGCAGGGGTGAGCTTGGGGCGGGGCAGCAGCCCATCAGTATTTTCTCAACTCTGGTGCTGGTATGTAAGGGCTTCCACTTGCACACCTTTCCCTATCCTCTCTACTTCCCTCCCCCTAGATTCCCTTCATTTCATTGTGTCAATAAAATAAAGCGTTTAACTTTTACGACCAGCAACCTTCCCCTGCTTGCTCCTTGGAAAGCACTGTGGCACTGTTGCTTTCTCTCTCCCCACCTCCTTCTCTCCGGTTCATTTCCCCAAAGAAACGGACAGAAAGAGCCTGAGTGGAAAACCCCTGTGTGGGGCCACACCCCATGGGCTGGCTAACCCTGTGTCCAGCCCTGTGTAGCTAGGAACATTTCCCCCAGGAACCCTTGAAGCCACACCCCATGGGCTGGCTAACCCTATGTCCAGCCCTGTGTAGCTAGGAACTTTTCCCCGGGGAACCCTTGCAGCCACACCCCATTCTTTCTCTGCGAACCCATTACCATGTTCATTCTTTTTATCTGACCTTTGGATAGTTCCAGCTTTCCTCCCCGCAGCGCAGCCAATGTCCTGCTAAGCCTAGAAAAAAGAAAAAAGATGGCTCTGTGCTGACAGACTACTAGAGTTGACCTCAAGGATTGCAGCCACTTAAAAAAAAAAAAATCAATCTTCCAGCCACAGGGAAAAGCAAATATGATTAAGCTTGAAGCATTGGATGAGAGTGCTGCTGTCTCCTTGGTCCCTCTGAGGTCCCTGAAATGCCCAGGGCTTTGCTGTCCAGCCTGAATTCCTTTACACTGTTTTTCATTTTTTAGCCTCCACTCCATTCAGCTTTCTCTGTCTTTAATCATAAAATCTCCTAAACTTGGAATGTGTACTATTTCTCATAGGTAATGCTGTAGAATAAATATTTTGTATACAGGAATCTGGAGATGATCTGCTGAAAGCAGCATAGAAGCAAATCCACTGACTCCTACGAAGCTGTGAGCAGAGAGGCACAGATTCTGGATACTTCGAAAGCAGCAACCCAGTTTTAAAACACATACAACATTTTTGGAACTCAGTGTAAACCACTTAAAAGCTATGTGTACATCTGAATTGGTGAGCATTGCTAAAGAAAATACTATCCCATGGTGCTTGGTTATCTAGAAACAGTTTATCAGTTTATCCAGAAACCCAGGATGAATTGCTGAGGCGAGTCCAGTGTTCCTGAGAACAGCCGGCAAACCTACCGGCAAACCTACCACGCCCTACCAGCGTTATGAGGCAAGTTGCTTACAAAGTAGCAATGCAAAGTTCTTAACCACACACAACTCGGTGACCTTAGATAGAATAAATGATGTTAAACTATTCCTAATCCAAGTTAGTAAATGCTGCTAGTAAATGCTTGTTACAGCACAGTGAGAAAGATTTAGTTAAGCACCGTTATGTTATGACAAATGTGAGAAGGAAAGAACCTGAACTGAAAACAGCAAGTGAGAACTGACAGCCAAGTAGAGGCTGAGGGGACAAGTTGGTGGGAGGAAGCATCAGGGGGTCTTCCTGCTAAAGCCAGGGTGACAGACATCCATCCCCTGGGAGGTGGAGGAGGAAGAGAAACCTGGTCTGAAGTACATTGGAGGGGGATTCTAGCTAAAGGAATTGCTAAAACCCAATCCTACAAAGAAGTACATCCATGAATCCAGGAAGAAGTTTCAGGCATCTGACTAAAGCTCTGCCAAGGGTCTTTGCATATTCTCTCATATTAAAAAAAAAAAGAAAAGAAAAATCCACGTTCTCTTTTTGTTGGCCTTCCTTCACTGAGGAGCAGCTGACTGATCAGTTGGGACTCAGAAGTAAAGGATATCTTCTAGACAGGATGGGCCATTGTGCCTTTATTGAGGGAATTCAGTTTCCATGAAAATGAAAGGAAAAAAGATTTATAGTTGACACTGCTGAGACTGGGTTCCTAGGTAGAGCCCTTGCCTCTCATGCACAAGCCTGGGTTCCTAGGTAGAGCCCTTGCCTCTCATGCACAAGCCTGGGTTCCTAGGTAGAGCCTTGCCTCTCATGCACAAGCCCTGGGTTAAATTTCCAGCACTAAAAAATAAAAAGTTGGAATAAACTATAAATTCAGTTTCTAAGTTGAGACAGTGGGTGTGAAGTGTCATCCATAGAGCGAGGACAGGCAACAGCAGTCTGAATATCACCAAGGGTGTACACACACACACACACACACACACACACACACACACATTGGGACGGCTTCTCTGACCTCTATGTGAAGTTGCCTGGTTTCAGTTTGTAGGACTTGAGGGGAAAAATGAGTTTTAATTTCTCTCTAAAATCACCCTCACTTATATCAAAGATAATCATGGAAATCTGAATTTGGTTACAAGATAAATTCAATCCCCCTTTAAACTTGGCCTAATTCAATTATTTGACCATAAAAGTTCTTTTTTAAGTTTGATTTGCTGGAACTTTCCTTAAGGAATCTCAAATCTGTACTTGTAAAAGTCTCTCAAAACCAGGAAAGCAAACCAAGGACTCACTGTCAAGCCTCACCTGCAGAAGCAGAATTGGGTGAATTCCTCTCGAATTGAGGTCCCCAAATATCCTGAGACTGCCAGGAAATGGCATACCTCACTCACCTGTAGGGCTGAGCACCCTCTGGCCTGGTTTCCAAGCAGGGGTGCAGGGAGTTTAAGGTCTCCCAAATCAATCTTACTGCTCTAGAATTGTTTGGTCAAATCTGAAAATCTGACATTCTTGAGAGCCTTGGCTAAGATAGAACCAGTGCCCTTAATTATGCCCTGTCATGGAGAACACACATTCTTATTGACTTTATCCAAATAACCTACATGGTCATGAGTTTAAGAATAATAACAATTAGTGATCAAATTTTGGAAAGGTCAGGTAGGGGAAAAAGAGCATATTTCAACTTTTGATCAAAAGAGTGTACTATTGAAGGCTGTAGATAATTTAAAAGTAAACAGTTTCCTTCAATTTGGCAAACCAAACATTCAAAGAGCAGAGTTTGAAACCCAATCACTAAAACCTCGTCCCAGCTGGCTCCTTCAGTCTCATTTAGTTCAACGTGACAGTTTCATGAACCACTGGTTTCTCTAGAGTTCTGGAAGTCTTACCCAGTCCAAGGACACAATCTTAAAATGATCAGAAACCTGTCCTTGTCAGAGATCTTTTTCTGAGATCTTTGAAGGCACAGCTTTAGTAGTATAACTGATGGAAAAGAGGAAAAACTTTTGTGAAAGCATCAAATCCAAACAAAGACAAAAAAGCTACAGTTAAAGGTCTAATGGGCATTTGTCATGATAATGATGCAATTTGGAAGGAAATTTTAGAAAGAGATTTTGTTATTCCTGTGTTGCATGACATATTTTAGCACAACTAAAATTATGAACCATAGCATGCAGTTTTGAAATCCCTCCAGATTTCTGGAACATCATATCAATAATATAGCAGTAAATATGATTTCTAGAAGATATGTCATTATTTATTATTTGACAGGGCTTCTCCTGTAATTAACATGTCATAGAAACCCAAGTAGCTTGAGATCTCTTTTATAAGGTGAGAGAAACATCCTTTGAAGTTTTCCAGAGGCCCAACTAGAAAATCCAAAGTTAATTAAAAGTTAAAAAGACTTCATTTAGAATTTGATTTGGGAAAGTTTGTCAAAAATATCAAAGGTTTAAAAGACTTGGTTAAATATGAGCTTGGTTATCTACTTAAAAGTGACAATGAAAAGTTTTAAAGGCAAATACAGAAGGTTAAACAGTTGTGGACCAAAGCAGTTCTTTCAATATTGAGAAGACTTTCCTCAAGTAAAAGATAAATTAAGCACAATAAATTATCTAGATAAAACAAACTATTTGTTTCCTAGGCCAGCTACTTTAAAGAAAGGAAGACTCTCCACCATTACTCTTAGACCATTACTGTAAGAAACCTTTGTCATTCTGACAGAAGTCAAATTCTATTTTTACACCAATATTAACTTTCGATAAAACTTTTCAAATAACCTACCCAAATCCCTTTCACCACAAGGTTTTCAGAGCTCTTTTTTTTTTTATTTCTGTGTTATTCTCTTACATATCTGCTTCTAAACACAGCTCAGAGACAAACCTGTCTGACCAGCAAGCACAGAGCCAAGAATATACTATGTTTAATGTTGACAGTTATGAAGATAACCATATTTTATTTAACCAACAATTTTTTTTTTTTTGGTCTTTTCGAGACAGGGTCTCCCTGTAGCCCCAGCTGGGCTGGAACTCGCTCTGTAGACCAGGCTGGCCTTGAACTCACAAAGATTTGTCTGCCTCTGCCTCCCAAGTGCTAGGATTAAAGGCATGCCCCACCACGCCAGGCTTAACCAACAATTTTTTTTTCTCTTTTTTTTTTTTAATTTTTTTTATTTTTTATTTTTGTATGTGTATGAGTGTACTGTCTGCATGTAGGTTTGTGCACCCGTGTCGTGCAATGCCTCGGAATTCAGAAGAGGGTGTCGGATTCCCCTGGAACTAGAGTTCTCCTGGTATTGGAGTTTCAGACGGTTCTCAGCCGCCATGTGGGTGCTGGGGATCGAACCTGGGTCCTCTGTAAGAGCGGTCGGCGCTCTTAACCGCTAGGCCATCTCTCCAGCCCCTTAACCAACAATTTTTAAACTAGCTTTTTTATTTGTCAAAGATTAGTCCAAAACTACAGAACTTATAGTCCTTACCCGCAATAGGTGAGCTTAGAGACCCTTTCGGGACACCTGAGACTGTGCATAGGTTAACACTTACAAACACTATGCCTTTTCTTATAAATTCTTTTTTTTTTTTTTAATTTTTTTTTTTTTTTTTTTTTTCCGTATGTGTATGAATGTACTGTCTGCATGCAAGTTTGTGCACCCGTGTCGTGCAATGCCGCGGAGGTCAGAAGAGGGTGTTGGATTCCCCTGGAACTGGAGTTCTCCTGGAATTGGAGTTTCAGACGGTTCTCAGCCGCCATGTGGGTGCTGGGGATCGAACCCGGGTCCTCTGTAAGAGCAGTCGGCACTCTTAACTGCTAGGCCATCTCTCCAGCCCCTCTTATAAATTCTTACTTAACACAAACTTTAACCTATAAATCAGGCCCAGGAAGAAATTAAAAATAGCTAACAACAAAACAGAGTAATTCTAACAATATACTGTAATAAAATTGCCAGCACCACTTCTCTTATGCTTTGGAATAGTGACTAAATCTAGTATTTAAACATAAGCCACGCAACATTACAACAGTTGATCTGGTCTCCAAGGTGGGTTTTATGTAATGGATAAGCAGATAGTCGATATGAAGTAGATGTGCTATATAAAGAAATGATTCACATCTCAGAAAGAATGAGAGGGATGATGTGAGACATTCCACTACATGCTATTTAAACCTTTGAATTAAGTTCAGAAATTTTCCATTTAATATTTTTGGCAGTGCTATGGATTTTACTCTGGGCTCATGCATCCAAAACCAGTACTCTGCCATTGAGATATAGTCCCAGCATCCACTTAACATTTTTGAATTATGATTGGCTGTAATTAACTAAAGCCATGGAGGTAAATCTATGGAGGAAGGGATCCACTGCACCGGATACACAGACATGTACAGCTATAGTTCCCATGCAGTGAAACAAAGTAGGGAAAGTCACTGCTTCAATTCCACCTTATAGATTTTAAAATATGATATCTGTATTAAGTTCTGGAGGGTTTTGCACATGCGCATAAAGCATTTGGATCCTATTCATCTTCTTTCACTCCTCCTCTAACTCCTGCCAGGTCCACTCCCACCTCAAGCCCACTCCCAACTTCGTGTTCTCTTTTTCTTTTCTCTTGTTTTTTATAATCACTGAGTCCAATTTGCACTATCTACACAATCAAGAGTACAGGAACATCCACAGAAGGTAACCTATCTACCAGGTGCTTCACTCTTTTTTTTGGGGGGGGGTATTTTTGAGACAGTGTCTGCCTGTAGCCACAGCTGTCCTGGCACTTACTATGTAGGCCAGGCTGGCCTTGAACTCACAGAGATCCACCTGCCTCTGCCTCCCAAGTACTGGGATTAAAGATGTGTGCCACCATGCCTAGCATCTCACTCTTAAAGAAAACTGGCTCTCTTTCCCCCAGATGCCATCAGCTATCAATAGCTCTTCAGCTAGGAGTGTGAGTTTGTGAGCCCCTCTCTACTCCATATTGGAATGTTAACTGGCTTGATCTTGTACAGGTCTTATGTAGACCGCCACAGCTGCTGTGAGTCCATGAGTATCACACTCACATGATGTACAGAAGACACTGTTTTTTATGTACCCCCACCCTACCTCAAGCTCTTACATACTTTCTGCCACCTCTTCCAATATGGTCTCTGAGTCTTGGGGAGCAGAGTGCAATATAGATGTCCTATTTGTGGCTGGTGTACCCCCCTGACACCTATTCTTTACTCTTTGGCCAGTTGTGAGCCTCTTCATTAACCACCATCCACTTCCCAAAGAAACTTCTGATGGCATCTAAGAGCTATACTAATCTATGGGTACAGAGATATACATTAGAAAGCAGTTTGATACTATGTCCATTTAGCAACTAGTAGTAGTAGGTTTACCCCTGGGGCCTATGAGCTCCCCAGCCATGGGTTCTGACCAGATTTACATTATTAGGCTTATGATTCCTCCTGTGGAATTAACCTTAATTCCGATCAGAAAGCCACTGGTTACACCCATAACATTTGTGCCTCTACTGAACTCATGGCATATTTTGCTATGCTGCTTATTATTGTAGCTCACAGGCTCACAGCTGAAGAAGACTATAGATGACTTTTCTCCCCCAGAAGCCTGCATAGCTCCTTTGACTACTATAAAAATCTAGTCAACAGAGGGGGAAGCTTCTTAGTCAATACTTGATTTCTCCATGTCCTGTGAACACAGTATGTGGTATCCTTAGCAATAAAATCTTACATCGAGTCCTGGTGGGCAACCAAGGACAATGGCAATAACTTGTATGATTCTGAGAGTCTCTGGGACACCCTTGAATGAGAGTCTCTGGGACACCCTTGAATAACAACTTAGGGGAGTTATCCCGCATCTGGCACTAGGCTTTTTATTTGCCAACCTATGGCTTCTGGGAGGAATATTATCTCTTGTGTGGGATAACCCTGATTAAACTCTCTTATATGAAATATAAAACTGGAGGTTTCTGTACGGCCTTTCAATCCTTAGTGCTCATTGTTTCTCCTATACTCCTTGCCTACCCCGTCCTCTTTCCCTCTCCCCACTTAAACTTCCCATTATTCACCTTTAACCTTCATCTCATCTGTGCTCTACTAACCTTCCCTTTAAAATCTTCCTTCTCCTTCCCACCAGTCAACCCCTTAGTAGTTTTCTGTATTCTACAGATATTCCAAGTTAATCACACAAATCAAAGGTTCCACACAAGCCTCCACATATGAGTGAGAGCATGTGAGATTTGCCTTTCTGGCTCTGGGTTACCTCTCTTTATATAATGTTTTCCAAGTCCATCCATTGGCCTGAAAATTTCATAATTTTGTTTTTCGTTACATCTGAATAAAATTCCATTGTGTAAAAGTACCACATTTTCACCATCCATTCATCAGTTAATGTACATTTCGGCTGTTTCCATATTCTAGCTTTTGTGACTACAGCAGTGATAAACAGGGATGAGCCAGTATCTCTGTGGTAGGAAACAGAGTTTGAGTACATACAAAGGATCCACCTTAGAGTTTTGAATTGTGCTTTTGATGAAAAGGGAAAAAATTAAAGTTGCCTAACTCAATGTGACACAAGCTTTCTACTAAAATCTGTGGCAAAGACCTTTAAGAGCTATCTGTCCAGTTTTCAGATATTTTTGGCGGTTTTTCTTCTCCATTCAGCTGCAGGTGTTTGCTTTTGCAGGGAGATGGGGCTGAGTGCTCTAGAACTCTTGAAGGAGAACAGAGGGCCTGCAGCTCATGTAACTGATAATGAAGAGAGCAGGAAGGGTCTGGTTGGGGAACAGTGTAGCTTTGGTGGTCCATGGGGTCAGCAAGGACTGGAAAAGACAAACCCATACAAACTAGAAGATATTATGTTAAGTGAAGTAACACAGTCCCAGAAAAACAAACAATGAATGGTAGAATGGTATCCTTCATCTGTGGATGCTAGCACCAAGTACCTAGTTGTAAGGCAAACATGTTAATGTTATATTCCTCATGATCTGAAAACAACTGTGCTCTTATATTGTGAATCCCTTAACAGGTCCTAGAATTAACCTACCATTTATTTTCAGACTTTGAATTTTTGGTATATGGATGGTGGGTATGTACACATATTTTAGAGTAACATACAATCAAAATGGAAAAATGCGATTCAAGAATGATAATATGATATAAAAAAAGCCCAGTGTGGTGGCACAAGCCTTTAATCCCAGCATTTGGGAGGCAGAGGCAGGCAGATCTCTGTGAGTTTTTCTGTGAGGCAGATTTCTGTGAGAAAGGCCATCCTGGTCTACAGAGCAAGTTCCAGGCCAGCTGGGAGTAAAGGGAAACCTTGTCTCAAAAATAACAATAACAAAAAAAGAAATATGATATGAAATAACATACAGTTTTCAGATGACATAATTTTAGTACAGATGTGATGCATCAGGCTGGTATAACTTAGCCTTTCTGGGTGCTTAACGACCATACTCAATGCCCATACCAATTTGGCCAAGAGACCTAAGGAATAACTTTGTTCCTTGCCATCAGAGGTCAACTAAGTCCCAGGGGACTATGCATGGGGGCATCTCTTGAAATATCCTGCAAATGTGGGTCACCAGTCTTCGTGTGTAGGGAGGTATTGGAGATCCACTAATGGGACTTCAGACAGTGTCCAGTCTAGAAAGAGGAAAGTCTGCTCATGCTTCAGAAAAGGAAGCCTGGTCTAGCAAGACCTGACTTTGTCCTCTAGTGGATGGAAGTGGTAAATGAAAAGCTGAAAGTAGCCAGGGGCTCCAACCCCCCCCCCCAAAAAAAATTCCCGAGTGACCCCTGAGGACCAGATCCTCAACTGACCTTAAGAAAACAAAAACCTTGGTTAATCTGGGCTAACTGTGTGACCTGAAGCATCCAAAAGAAAAGTATAACCAGAAATAAATAATCAGTAAGGCCTAAGAAATTGTACTTCAGATATAAAACTTGAGATCTTAGTAAAAAGACAAAAAGAAAAAAGAGAGACCACTGTTGTTTGGCCTGTCTTCAATTCTTACTGGCAAGTGCATCTACTCTGAGGCTGCTATTGCTTTTGCCATTCTTCACAGACATGAGACAGCTTTTTATCCCTCCAATATGGATTGAAGACTCATGTCTCTCCAAGAATCTTCCAAATCTTCAATGCCAGATGGGGACTGCGAGACATCCAGGCTTGTGGACTGAGCAGCTACTGGAGTTTCAGAGTATAGACTACCACTGTTGGACTACCCAGGCTGTATCATGGAGGCCAGTACAGGAAGATCAAGACAGGATGTGTTGCTTCCTGAACCTCATTTGGTGACCATGGGAAGGAAAGACTCCAGTGTGGAGCACAGGGGCAGGATTGACTGTTGTCTGGGCTTGGCAAGGAGGAAACTTCAAACACTTCCTTAAGGAAAATATGATATCTTTTACCCTAAAAAAAAAAAAGAAGAAGAAGAGTGTTGGAGACTGAGACACAGTCCCGCCTGGACAAGTCCGGACAAGCCCTGCTGGCTCAGCAGGGATCCGATCTTAGGGCTATGCTAACGTTTGCTGAAGATAAGCCCAGGATGTTTCAGCCCACAGGACATTCCAAGCTTATCTTTAACATGTTTTGCAAGCCCTGCCAGATCACCCTTGCCTGCTCCCCTCTGCCCCACTCCCCCTCCTCACTTCCTGCCTTTCTACAAAGTATAAATGTAACTGCTTTTGTTTCATTAAAACAGACCTTGACAACCTCACTTGGTCTCACTCTTTTCTCTCACGCCCATTATATTTCAGGTCTGGGGTCTCCCCTTGAAACCCACTAGTAACTGAGTCCCGCGGGACGGGACAGAAGAGGGGCTGGAGAGATGGCCTAGCGGTTAAGAGCACCAACTGCTCTTGCAGAGGACCCTGGTTCGATCCCCAGCACCCACATGGTGGCTGAGAACTGTATTTAACTCCAGTTCCAGGGGAATCCGATGCCCTCTTCTGACCTCCGTGGCATTGCACAACATGGGTGCACAAACCTACATGCAGACAGTATATTCATACACATAAAAAATAAATAAAATTTTAAAAAAGAAGAACTTAAAAAAAAGAAGAAAAAGAAAATCCTCCAATTCTGGTGATATGTGTATGTATGTATATATGTATGTATGTATGTATATATTTATGTATGCGTATATGTGTATGTATGTATATATATATATATATATATATATATATGTATATTGAAGCAATACAAGTTGGAGAGAACAACAACAAAAGAACTGGAAAAAAATGACTGAAACAGAGAAGCTCTCCAAAAAACAAAAACTTTGAAAAAAAAAAAAAAAACTCTGCAAAGACTCAGAAAAACATTCAAGACATGTATGGCAGAGTGCAGGGACTCAGGGGGGTGGGGACATGGAAAGGGAAATGACTCTAAATTGGACTGAGAAATGATGTACGATGTATGAAAAAGTTTGATAACAATAAAAATATATTTAAAAAAATAAAAGCAGGTTGAGTACAGGTCAGCGAGCATTCATTCCTCAATGACCTGTCTGTGCTTCAACTCTTGCCTCCAGATTCCTGCCCTGAGTTCCTACCTTGTCCCTCAGTGCAACCTGGGATATGTAACCCAAATAAACCCTTTCTTCCCAAGCTGGCATTGGTCAGAGTACTTTTCAGTACTTTTTAGTACTGGGTGTGTGGCAAAGTCCAGCTCATGGTGCTGCCACTACCTGGGGTTTTGCCTTAAAGAGTTGTACAACGTCCACACATGCCAGGACATTCTTAGTCAGTTAGACACAGCCATGTCCAGACCTTCTGCAAGTGGACTCAGCCTGCAAAAACATACGGGAAACATTTGAAATAAATTTGAGTTCATTTGCTTGGTTATTTTCCATCATTCTGTTTGCGCTTTGGGTGGCTGCTTATTTGTTTCGTGGCACTGCTGGGGTTCAGCTCAGGGTCCTCGCTAAGCAAACAGTCCCCACCAAGATACTGAAGAATATTTTATTTTGTTCTTCAGGCCATGATGATCTTTCTCTTAAAAAAATTTTTTTTTGTCTTTTTGAGACAGGGTCTCCCTTTAGTCCAGCTGGCCTGTACCTCACTATGTAGACCAGACTGGCCTTGAACTCACAGAGATGCACCTGCTCCTCCTCCTGACTACAGAGATTAAAGGTGTGCATCTCCATGCCCGGCATCTTTTAAAATATTTTATTTGCCGGGTTGTGCAATGAGAGTGGGGGGAAGGCAAAGGCAGGTGGATCTTTGTGAGTCCTAGGTCAGCCTGGTCTACATAGCAAGCTTTAGACCAGCTGGGACTACAGGGAGACCCTATCTCAAAAACACCCCCCCAACTTTTTATTATTTTTATTTTATGTGTATGAGTTCATTACCTGCATGTATATAAGTGCACCCCTGTCTGTCATGCAATGCCCACAGAGGTCAAAAGAGGGTTTTGGAACCCCTGGAACTGGACTTAAAGAGGTGCTAGCCACCATGTGGGTGCTGGGAATTGAACCTGGGTCCTCTTCAAGAGCAGCCAGTGCTCTTAACTGCTGAGCCACCTCTCCAGGCCTCATGATGACTTTTCATAATGAAAAAATCCAAAATTTTGGTTTCAAAATATTATCCATATAATGCCTTTACATGCAAGCTTTTACCTTCAGTGAAAATTTAAACTTATCAAGAGAGAAAGAAACAAACATCCTCTTCCCCTTGGCAATCCAATCTCCAGCCATTTTGGATGGAAAGGAAAAGAACAATGAGGAGGCTCAAATGGAGGTGACTGCTAAGGACTTCATCAATAGGGAAATCCCAGGCGTTCCATCAATAGCTCTCTCAGCAAGTGGAGAGGGAGACCGGCTCCCAGTGAAAGCAAACACTATTGATTCTGAGGAAACTAACAGGTATTTCAGAGTGCCCCTGGCAGTGAGGGCTGCAAGCCTGATTGGGGCGGTTCTGAAGAACAATGCTGCCTTTGCGGAGCCCCTTGTTGGAGCCCAGGGCTGTGAAAGACCCCTGATAGACATGCAAATAGGAAGGGCCTGAATAGCCCGCCATCGCAGCCTGGGGAGATAGTGCAGCACATGCCCCAGCCAAAAATAACGGTAGCTGTAAGGATATTTAGGTCAGGCTGAAATGTGCCATTGAACACTTCTTTTTTAAAGTGCCTTTGGATTCTGAAAAGCCTCAATCATGCAATCTGTAGTTTGCTTTAGTTAATTGGACTGAGGCCTCATCAGTTAATCAGACAGCAGCTGCAAACTATTATTTGGTTACTTCTTTTCTGAAAAGTTTTTACCAATAAAATGGGCTTTTTAGCATTATTTCTAGTTTTAGGGAAAAAAAAATACTATAGCATAAACGCCTGAATTGACAACCCAGGAAAAAATAAGAGCTTTATGTGACTTCTCTAGTTCACCTGGGCACAGATGAACAGTCAAGAATAGTGGGTGAAGGTTGCTTGACACTAAATGGTGCATGAACTCTCCTGTGAATAGAAGGGCCTTTTCTTTATCCAGTCTCTGCAGGACTGTCTTAAGGGACACCAAGAGGATGGCCAGTGTCTCATGTCCCTTCCACAGGCTAAACCCAGAGAAACTCCAACAAAAGTCCACTGAAGATCCCATCAGTCTGAAGGCTCTTCAAGCGAAGGAGCAGGGGACACAGAACCTTCCTCTAAGTCAGCTTTGAAATGTGTGTGGTCCAGCCAGAGTGCCAGCTTTCTGCACAGCACACAGAAAAGATACAAACTGGAAGTATCTTCTCATTACTGATAACGCCATTTCTTATTAACAAGTAACAGGTATACTTGGTCTATTTCCTCCTGACGTTTGTGTTGCATTGGAGTTGCTTGCACATTGTCTATCAGCTTCTCTTTCAAGTAAAGATGGTAAAAGAATTTTCAAAAGAAAGTATAATAGTTGGGGCAGGAGAGATGGCCTAGCGGTTAAGAGCACCAATTACTCTTGCAGAGGACCCGGGTTCAATCCCCAGCACCCACATGGCGGCTGAGAACTGTCAACACCCTCTTCTGACCTCCGAGGCATTGCATGACAAGGGTGCACAAACCTGCAAGCAGACAGTACATTCATACACATAAAAAACAATTAATAAAATTGGGCTGGAGAGATAGCCTAGCAGTTAAGAGCACCGACTGCTCTTGCAGAGGACCCGGGTTCGATCCCCAGCACCACATGGCAGCTAAGAACCATCTGTAACTCCAATTCCAGGAGAACTCCAGTTCCAGGGCAATCCAAGACCCTCTTCTGACCTCTGCAGCATTGCACAGACAGTACATTCATACACATACAAAAATAAATTAAAAAATTAAATTAAATTAATAAAATTAAAAAAATAGTCACATGAAGACCCACAAGTAAGTGGGTGTGAGGCAGGTTAGATAGAAGCAGCTCCTGCAGCCTGGGCCAGCTTCTCTCAGAATGGTGTTCCAGTCCCAGAGGGCAATAGTCCCACCTGTCAGTAAGTTACGGTCAGGTACTTCCTTGAGGAAGGAGAAATAAGCAAAGCCAGCTTAAGACCCAGAGCAGTGACATGTAGTTCGTGCCCACCTGTCAGTGGAAAATCCGTTTATCATCTGGGGATATGCACATGGGGCTTCCATATGATTACAATTACACGACACAGATTGCCCAAACTTATACAACCACTCAAAGGCCAATCTGGATAAGGATCACCCTGGTGCTTCCTCAAGGAATCAGGCCCCACACCCTAGACCTCCACCCTCCACCCTGGACCTCCCCCCTCCACCCTGGACCTCCACCTCCACCCTGGACCTTCCCCCTCCACCCTGGACCTTCCCCCTCCACCCTGGACCTCCCCCCTCCACCCTGGATCTCCCCCCTCCACCCTGGACCTCCAGCCTCCACCCTGGATCTCCACCCTCCACCCTCCACCCTAGACCTCCACCCTCTACCCTCCACCCTAGACCTCCACCCTCTACCCTCCACCCTAGACCTCCACCCTCCACCCTCCACCCTAGACCTCCACCCTCCACCCTCCACCCTAGACCTCCACCCTCCACCCTCCACCCTAGACCTCCACCCTCCATCCTCCACCCTCCATCCTCCACCCTCCACCCTCCACCCTCCACCCCACCTAAACTCTTAACCAAGAACTCTGAGAAAGAACTAGAGGCTCCGAGGCCATTTTGCCCCAGCCAGCTGCTTCCAGCACATCCTTCTTATTTTGTGTTCTTCTCTTCCAAATAAAACCTTTCCCTGTCAACTGTTTGTACTCACTGTCTTGATTCTTTGATAAATTTGCAAAGAACCTGAAACCCTGACTTATGGATAACAGGTCTGTGTGAAGGGAATTAATCATTCTTTTTACAAATGATTCACAGGTAGTTGTTAGATTATAATGGTGCAAACCCCTTCTCACACACACACCCCCCCCCAATAAGACACAGGCACATGAGGCTTAGTCACTCCAGGAACATATTTACTTCAGAAATTGCCAGGACTGAGCTCTTGGCACATGGCAGGGCAGTCAGCAAGATAGTGACAGAGGCATGCCCCTTTAGCGCCACTGGGCAGGACCTCAGGTAAAGGCGAAGAGGTCATAAGATTGACAGCCTCTGGAGGAAGTGGACATCTGTGTGTCCCTTGGAACTCTGGGAAACTCAGACCTAACAGTAGTAAAATGATTCTCTGTAAAAGGAATAAATAGCAGTTGAAGTGTTTAAGTATTTTGCCAAAAAAAAGTCTATTGTTTCGAGAATTTCTGACAACCCTGCCCTAAACTTTATGAAATAAGGAACTGATGAAGAAATGTTGCAATGTTCCAGGTCAGCTTACACTGACTTCTTTCTGACTCATTAACATCCCAGAAAAAAGTTATTTATCTAACTTCCAACTGAAGAGGATTTACAAATTTCTGTTTTACTTTATGGTTTTGGAGGTGCTGGGGATGGGACCCAGGACTTGGCTGTTCGAGGCAAGTGCTCCGCCAGTAAACTTAATCTCTAGCCCTTTGTTACTTTTTGTTTGGTATTTTAGAAGGATCCTGTTCCCAACCACCCCAATCCTTCCCAAACATCCACTTATTTGGATACCAAGGCCTGGGAACTCAGGAGTGCTGATGCAGTGAAAATCAGGGTTCCTACATGGGGTTCTTAGTCTCATTAACAAAAGCAGAATTTAAGAATGAACTCAAATGGAAGTTTGAAGACAAACTTTTTACTTTATTCTAAACTTTTTTATTAAAGTTTAAAAGAAAAAAAAAAATAAAAAAAGCTCAGGGCAAGAAAGCTGTAACTCTCGGCAGCTGCCTAGAGGGGGAAAAAGCCATGCTGTTTAAACCAGCAGGCATGAAAGTCAGTCCCACAACAGACTAGCAGCCAAACTCTGTGGAGGGACTCTTCAGAGAAAGAGTAAGGAAACCCAAACGACTGGGGAACCCAAACTCTTAGGGAAAGCATAATGACAAAGGAGAAGAAAGAAAGACCCTTTTCAGAGTAAATCAAAACATGCCAAGATAGGCTGCACGGCTATGGCCCACTAAGCTAATGAACTGGAGGTGGGATTCTGGGAAGGAATTATAGTTCATTATCTCATTAACTCCCATCTTTTTAGCATGGCTTAAGGTGAACCAGCCTTTGTAGGGGTGGCCCCTTGGCCAAGTGATTGACCCAGACTACCCGGAATGTTAGGTCTCCACCCAGGCCAGAGATGCTATTCTCTTGACCACAAATAACTTTTTCTTAATGGGCCTTTGCTGTTACTCTATCAGAGGGCTGGCATGCTCTATTGCATCTTGGGAAGTTTAGTCTTTATAAGCAACTTGTTGTCAATCTGGGACATAACAGAAAGTACCGAGCTAGAGACAATTTTAAGAGGGTATTTTCCAAAATTTAAGATAAGTATTCCAAAATTTAGATAAAATAGGGAAGACTTACATTTCAGGAGAACAAAACCATTCAGGGGGAAGACATGCTACTAGGGTTGAATTACTGAATATTTTTATTATTACTATAGTGAGGCTGACCAGAAATTAGTAGGGAACAGGAAAGACACTTTCCATATTCTGTATTTTTTTTAGTTTTTTTATTTATTTATTACTTTTTATGTGTATGAGTGTACTGTCTACACGTAGGTTGGTGTACCTATGTCATGCAATGCTGCGGAGGTCAGAAGAGGGCATTGGATTCCCCTGGAACTGCAGTTAAAGATGGTTCTCAGCCGCCATGTGGGTGCTGGGAATCGAACCTGGGTCCTCTACAAGAGTAGTTGTCGATCTTAACTACTGAGCCATCTCTCCAGCCCTCCATATTCTGTATTATATACACACTTGTGCTCCATATTATAAAAAAGAATCAGAAGCACATGTTCCTACTAGTTTAGCATGTACTCATTGTCAGTGGGTTTTGTTCTGAGTTAAATCCCCAGACCAGATGTTCCTGCAGGAATACAAGCTTGAAACTAACCAGAAACAAACTTGACTTAGCATTTCGAGAAGTGCCTGAGCCTGGGGCTGGAGAGATGGCTCAGCTATTAAAAACGCTGGCTGTGGGGGCTGGAGAGATGGCCTAGCGGCTAAGAGTGCTGACTGCTCTTGCAGAGGACCCGGGTTCGATCCCCAGCACCCACATGGTGGCTGAGAACCGTCTATAACTCCAATTCCAGGAGAACTCCAGTTCCAGGGGAATCCAACACCTTCTGACCTCTGAGGCATTGCACGACAGGGGTACCCAAACCTACATGCAGACAGTACATTCATACACGTAGAAAATAAATAAACTAAAAAAAAATTAAAAAAAGAACACTGGCTGCTTTGCAGAGGGTTGACCTGAGTTCAATTCTTAGCACCCACAAGGTGGCTAACAACCACATAGAACTCATAGAACTCCAGTTCCAGGGGATCTGATGCCCTCTTCTGACGTTCACCGGAATTGTGCTCTGACACAGGTACATTTACATGCATGCAAAAAGTACACTCATACACATAAAAATAATAAAATATTTTTAAAAGAGAAGTGCTTGAGCCCAAACATCCACAGAATTGAGGTGAGACTTCATAAGTCTCTAGATGTGGCAAAGCACCAGACCCGAGGGGCAAGACAGAGTTCCTGATGACTGACTGTGCTCAACCACTTTCCCTATATGATCTGCTGCTTGGAGATGAGATGATACAGACTTTTTTTCCAATATATTTGTATTGAACGTTTTGGGTTTCATATCTTGATCATATTTAAACCCCCTCCCCTATCTTAACCCTCCACCATGGTCCATCCATAGGATTTTATGCTTTCTTTTTTTTTTATTAATTTTTTATTTATTTCTGTATGTGTATATGTATGTACTGTCTGCATGCAAGTTTGTGCACCCGTGTCGTGCAATGCCACGGAGGTCAGAAGACGGTGTCGGATTCCCCTGGAACTGGAGTTTTCCTGGAATTGGAGTATTCAGACGGTTCTCAGCTGCCATGTGGGTGCTGGGGATCGAACCCGGGTCCTCTGCAAGAGGGGTCGGCGCTCTTAACCGCTAGGCCATCTCTCCAGCCCCGATTTTATGCTTTCTTACATATGTTAAGGCCTATTGAGTTAAGATTGTATACCCAGATGTCCCTTAGTGTTAGTTCATCCACTGAAGCCTGTTAAGCATATCTAATGTCACTCTTTTAATGAAGACCACCTCTCCTTCACTCAGCAGTGATCAGTTGGGAAGGGTTCCCTGGTAAGGCTGGGGTCTCCTGGATATTTCCTCAGCTGGGTTTTTGTCTCACTGAGTTTTCATGGGTTGTGTGTATGTTTTCATCATTGCTGTAAACTCATATGAGCAAGTTCCCAGAGGCAGGGGGGACTCTGTTTCCTTGTGTTTATGCACCCCTGAGTCTTACAATCTTTCCATCCCTTCTTCTACAATGGTCCTTCAAGCCCTGGACAGATGAGATTTAATATAGGAGTCCTTTCTAGGGACACGAACTCTTATTGTCTATACTTTGGCCAGTTGTGGCCTGTGTTCATTGTCCTCTGTTGCATGAGGAAGCTTTGTTGATGAGAGTAGAGAGATGCATTGTTATTCTGTCTACCCAATGTTCCACTATGTTCCATGAGCCTTAGTGTAGAGGTCCCATTGTAGATGTGTCACTTAGGGCTGGACATTTCACAGACACTTATTCTCTGTGTGTGACCAGTTGTGGAATCTTGTAATAGCCCTAAGTTGTTGCAAAAAGAAGCTTCTTTGATGAATGGTGACAGGTATATTTGTCTGTAAATAAGAAGATCCATATTTAGCAAACAGTAGGAAATTATATTTGTCTAGTGTTGTGACAAACAGGTTTTCCTGTAGGATCTATGACCCCTCTAAGCCAGGTGTATTTGGCTATGTTTACAGTACCACACATGAGTTCCCTCCTCCTGAGTAGGCCTTAAGTCCAATTAGATAGCCGTTGATTATCCCCAAGATAAAAGTGTCACTATTGCACAAATATAGTTTGGTGTGTTGGTCATTGTTGTGGTTATTAGGATTTAAAACTGGGGTTGGACAACTGATTGGTTTTTCTCCCTTAGCAGTTTGCACAGTATCCTCTAAACTATGAGAGGTAGGAGACAAGGCAGATTTAGGCTGGCAATCTACTGTCTTCTTGGATCATTTATTCAGTTCCTATCTCTGCTGATTGGCTTCTGCAACTGACAGAATGAGCTCCCATTACAAAATGACTTTTGTTATCTGCAGAGGATTTCAAAGATGCTATTTAGCTAGGTACAGTTGTTACTGGAGAAACTGGGGTTACTTTCATGGTTTTTTTTGTCTTGTTAATGAAAGAACATAGAAACAGACTTCTACAAAGACAACTCAGGGACAATTGTATTAGATTTTGAGAGAACAGAGCAGGCAAGCTATGTCAGCAGCTGCCCAGAATAGATAGGGAAGAGTAACAGAGAGTGTCTCTCGTAGTGGAGGTTGACAGGCAACAGCAGCACGGCCAGAAGGCAGGGCAGTAGAGCTTCAGAGAGCAAGCGAGAAGGCCCGGAGAATGAAGGCTAATATGCCCAGGTATTGGTCAGTATCCAAAGGAGAAGGAGAGGGAAAGAAGAAAAAGCAGAAGTCACAACATTCTAATGATTCAGGAGAGGGTGCAGACCACCTTTACGAAGCTCTGTAAGCAACTTCACCAAGGCAGGGGCTTCTGGGAAGAAAAGTACCTTATCTCATTAAGGGGATAATCAATAGTCCTGTTCTAGTTTACTCCTCTATTGTTGTGATAAAACACTGACCAACTTGGAAAGGAAAGAGTCTATTTGGCTTACACACCTCAACCACAGTCATCCTTGAGGGGAACCAGGGAGGAACTCAAGGCAGGAACCTGGAGGCAGGAGCTGAAGCGCAGACCATGAGGTGCACTGCTTACTGGCTTGCTCCTCTGGCCCGTGCTTGCCCAGGAGTGGCATCACCCATAGTGAGCTGGGCCCTCCCACATCAGTCAAAAAAAAATGCCCACAGACATGGTCACAGACCAGTCCAATAGAGAGAATTCTCTAACTGAGGTTCATTCTTCTCTGGTGTGACAACTGAAGCAGACCATCGCAACTATCAATATCCGTAAAATCGAAAATGGCAAAAATAATGTAGCATAAGCTATGAAGTTAAAGATTACTTGTGGTAAAAAGCAAAACTAATGAGTGAATAAAATGAAATAAGGGAAAGGGGTCAGGAAAGGTTGGGGGGCTATGACTAGGTAGGAGATGGCCTTACCAGGCAGTCAAGGAAGGTAGCTATAGTTTTAAAAGAGGTGCCATGCCAGTCAGTCCTGCTCTGAAACAAGCCCATAGATCTCACAAGCTTAAAATCCAGCTAACATTTCAGTGTGACAGTGACTCCTGTACAACCAGTTAACATTGAAGAAGGGCTTTTTGATATGATGCAGAATTCTGAGGGCTGTGTCTGAGCACTCAAGGACCTAAAAACAAGGAACAAGCACAAGTCAGGGAGGCTCTTGTCATTTTATTCAAAGAATTTGTAAAGTTGGTGCCTCAGGGATGTAGTGTGGGTGGTTCTCTATTTGGATTGATAAGCTCAGGTTATATAAGTCTTTACTGAGCCTATCCTTCCTGTGATGTATCTAGTTTTAATCATATGTATGCTCAATTACCTATCGGTCTAAGATGGTAGTAGGGATTTTCCCTTAAATTTCACTCAGACAGCAGTGTGCCTTACTGTGTACATATACAAAATTGCTTCAGGTTAAATCATCCCTCTGCCTTTAGTTCCTGGGTGTTTGGGTATATTTTTTAATGGAAACTAATCACAAAAAGGAAGTTACCAAGTTACCTACTGCTCCTTCTTGGAACAGAATGTAGGTGCAGCTCCATGCAGGAGTGCGTCCCAGGATGCTAAGTTGGAAAACAGAGAAAAGAGTGTGGGCACAGCTTGAACCCACGTGCTCTGGGTTGCTGAGCTTCTCTGCACCTGCCTCCACGTCCCCTTGGAAGACTTTTTTCTGTAATTCATGAGGAAACCTGTAGGTAGATGTACAGTCCTCTTAGGGATGATTCTTACTGGGTAGGGATATATAGTTAAGTAGGGCAGAAATAGCCTCTCCCTCCCTTTCCCTAAAGTTGGAATGTCTCCTGGGCCCCACTGAGGAATGTCTATGAAATTTGTCAGCTCACTAATCCAAAGTGAAACAGGTGTCCCCTTTGGCCATAGTTACATAAATATTCTGCTTTGTTGTTCCTGGTGGCAGCAATTGTCAGAGGACGACTTGTAACTGGAATTGCTGGATTTAGGAAGAAATGATCTATACAGGCTTATTCAGAAGAAGCAGTCCAAAGACAAGCAACAGAATCAAGGAAAAGTAGGTTCTGCCAAAGAAAGGAATGCTGACAAAACCCAGAAAGGCCTCAAAAATAAATATACCCAGAGTTTATATGGAATCTGCTCCCTGGAAGGTTTTCTTATTCTTGGAGAATTTCGTACATGCATACAACAGCTATCAGCATATACATTCCCCATTTCCCGCTCCAACTTTACACCCCAATATGTCCCACTCTAACTTTATGTTTTCTCTTTAAAAAATAACCCACTACATATCTGGGTGTAGGGCTGTCCCCTGGAGCATGGGAAACTTACCAGTGGCCACACCCTCAGAAAGTAATGATTATCCCTTCCCCAGCAGCTATCAATAACTGCCAATAGCTCTTCAGTTAGAGATGGGACCTGGAGATCATCTCCTCCAGCCACCCTGGGAATCTTGGCTAGCTCGATCTAGTTTAGGTCTTCCCAAGCAACTGCAGCTGGTGTGAGTTCACGAGCACGATGACCACACCATGTTTTGAAGACAGTATGTCACAGCAGCTCCACTCATCCTGTAGCTCTTCCATTTCCCCCTTCTCTTCTGCAGTGTCCTCTGACCTTTCACAGTTGTGGTGGTTGAGGGCTAAACAGAGACGTCCTGTTTAGAGCTGAGCACTCACTCTCTTATTCTCAGCACTTTGACCAGTTACGCCTTTGCATCGACTGCAGCCCACTATGAAAATAAGCTTCTTTGACCAAAGTTGAGAGCAGCTCAGATCTGTGGCTATAAACATAAATATTTAGATGTTCCAGGAGGAGTTCTTTGATAAAATAAATAAATAAATAAATAAATAAATAAATATAAATATTTAGACGATAACTTTATGGCATAAGAGTTCAGAAGTATAACAATATCAGTTATACTCTAGGCCTTATCCAGGGTTATAGTAGTATCAGGTATGAAATTTCCCCCTATGGAGCAAGCCTCAAATATAATCAGAAAGTGGTTAGTTACCCCATAATAGTCATGCTACCATTATACCAGTAGTCACGTCTTACCTGAGAGGTCAGTACTATGCAGCATGCAGAGTCCAGTGCTGGGTAGGACTGTCCATTTATTTTCTCTCCCCAGCAAGTTGTATTGCATCTTCTGGAACTATAAAAGCTAGCCAGCAGGCAGGAATTTTTCCAGTCAGTTTGAAATTTTCTCTGTGTCCTGCAGCTAAAGTGTGTGGTGTCCTTAACAGTGGGGTTTTACCGGGTACTTATGGTGGGTAACCAAGGACAATGGGCAAAACATGTGATGCTCTGAAGATGTCTGGGGACTCCCACCCCCCAACTCGCAGGCAGGTATCCCATATCTTGCACTGTGATTTTTACTAACCCGTATCTGCTGGGAGTAGCACTGCCACCCATGCAGAGTACCTCCATTTTAACTCTTTCTTTAAAAGTTATATTTTGAAATTAGCTTATTAACTAGCAATTTTTCCATAAGGCTTTTCCATACATCCTTAGCATAGGTTAGTCCATCTCTATCCCTTCATCTTCACCATCTCCTAGCCTGCCCCCAGCCCCACTTAATCCTTTAACCCTCAGTAATTCCCCCCTCTTCTTTCATATGGCACATCTTCTTCTATCCCTCCAATTATATATATTAATTGAGTTGTGAGATATTAGGCTTCCAAATGGCTTTTTATATACCTTTCCTTTGGGTTAGGCCTCCCTCCACCCTTTCTTTTCCCCTATACTCCTGCACCCTTTCCTGTTTAAGCCTTTCATCCCTAGTATTCCAGCTCTCTACTTTTGTTTTACCTATAATCTTCTGCGGGGGCTAATTCCCCGGCCACCGCTGATGCTCCATGGAGAGGGCTTGGGAGAGAAGTGCAGACCAGCTGTTGATTGGGATGGAGCTGAGCAAGGGAGTGAGTGCCAGCCATCCCGAACAAAAAAAACCACACGAGACCTGGAGTGCATCTAGGCAAAGCTCGTTTTACTACACCCAGTTAGCAGTTTATATCTTTTTGGCAAGTGGGGTGGGAGAAGTAAAAGTGACAGGGACCCTGGGCCAATGATAACCGGGCTTCACAGCCGTGTCCTGACAACCAGCAACATCGACCAGGTAATTGGGCTTCTTAGCCCATCTTAGACAACTGGCAGTTGAGTCTAGGCCATGTAGGTGACCGTCTGTGCCCAGGCAAAGCCGTTTTTTCAGGTCAGGCTATGCTGAGTCATTCCTATGTGGAATTGACTTACTTTTTGAAACTTACAGACAAGTCACCAAACTTTAGGGCAGGCATGAGATTACTTGTGGGCCCCATGGCTCAATAGGCCCAACAATCCTCTATACCCTCCCTTAATGTGTCCTCCCACCAATGACGCCTTTCTAGTTTCCTGGCTTGCATGTGCAAATAGATCAGCTGGAGTCTAGTCAGCATATCTAGGAATCCTAGGAAAGGCAAATTCTTTCTCACCCAACAGTACACAGTCTCTTACAGTTTTCACTCCAGGGCCAGTCTCCGCCACATTTCTCTTGCTCCAGTTTGAGACCCCGTCTGAGTTGTCATGGATCCTTTGATGCCTACATTATCACGTTTACATGTGAAAGCTTACAGTCAATTGTAAGTCATTGCTTCTCCACATTCATGCACCAACCTGGCTCTTAAGTCTTTCTACCCCCATCTTCCACAATGACCCCTGAGCTGTGGGTAGGTGAGGTTTAATATCAGGACCCCACCCAGGGATATGCACTCCAGGGGCTCCCTTTCTTTGGAGGTTGGCAAGTTGTGGTCTTCTGTTTGCCTCACGATTGCATATGGAAGCATTACTGGTGAGAATTGAGGGGTGAGCTCGTTTTCTCTCTGCCCCTCATTCTGTGTGTAGAGGTTCAGTTGTAGATATGTCTCTTAGGAATGGGGATTTTTCAGATGGATATGTTCTGTGTGTGACCAGGTGTCGGATTCTGCAGTGGCCTTCATCTTTTGCAAAGAGTAGCTTTTTTTTGATGAGTGGCATATGATATGCTGGTCTGTAAATATAAGATTCCATAGTTAGTGTATGGCAAGAAATTTCATTTATCTAGGGATATAATCCCAGTAGGGTTTTCTCTGGACTCTATGTCCTCTCCATCCCTATGCATTTAGGAGTTTATAGTGGCTTTCATGGGTTTACTCCCACTGAGAGGGGTCCCAGTCCAATTAGATAGCTGTTGAGCATCCCCCAGACAACAATGTTTCTAGTGCACCAATAGAGGTAGTTTGCTGGGCAGCTCATCATGGTTGTTTGAGTTTGGTGCCGGGTTGTACCATTGATTGATTTTCTTTCATAGCAGTGTGCACACTGTTTAGTATTATGAGTGCTTAACTTCAGATAGAAAAGTTGCAGATCAGTTCCTGTTCCATTAATCTAAATCCTATCCTGAAGCATGTCCTGTTCTGAACAATAGGGTCTTATTATCTATTTCTGGTAAATAAAAAAGAGCTTTGGAGATAACTTTGTTTTGAGAGTCACTTGGATTGCTCTGACCAACCATTCAAAGGGAGGTGTCCTCTGTCTCACACCGTGCTCCCTGCTGGATAGCCACCAGCTTGCACAGCCCATGCACTAATGTTCAGTGTATGTGAATTTCTCATGGGGTCTTGGGGGCATCACATTACACTCTGGGTTTCCTAGCCTCCCAAGGCCCAATCATCTCCATTCTTCCTTTGTTCCCTTACCACCCCCATCATCCCCACCCTTCCCCTCTCCTGACCTCCCCCACCTCCCATCATACCCCCGTTTATATCCCCCTCCCCTCCCAACCCAACACTCCCACCCTCCTGACCTCTAGTAACATCTGTTCCTTCTGACCCCTGTTTTTCCTTTTCCTTCAACTCCATGTATCCTCTCCAATTTCCTGGCTCCTGGTGTTATATCAAAATATATACTCACATAAGGGGATTAGTACTACAATCCACAAATGAGGGAGAACACACATCGCCTGGTTTTCTGTGTCTGTGTTACTTCACTCAGAATAACATTCTCTAGTTCCATCCATTTACCTTCAGATTTCATAATTTCATCTTTTCTTACTGCCGAGCAGTACCATTATGTAGACATACCACATTTTCATTATCCATTGAATAGCTGTGGAATATTTAGGTTGTTTTCAAGAGCAGCAACAAACATGGATGTACAGGTATCTTTACGTATGATGAATCCTTCAGGTATATGCCAAGGAGTGATATAACTGGGTTGTTATGACATGTTCATTTTTACATTTTTGAAAGTTCTCCACACTGCCTTCCATAGTGGCTGCACTAGTCTGCATTCCCACCAACAGAGTGAGTGGTCCCCTTTCTTCACACCCACCATGTGGGTGCTGGGATTTGAACCAGCTCCTCTGCAAGAACAGCCAGTGCTCTTAACTGCTGAGCCATCTCTCCAGCCCCCAAACAGAAAATTCCTAATACGAATAGCAGAGGGGAACAGTAATCTAACTAAGCAGACGAACAACCAACACAATTACAAGAACCAGCAATCCTCTCTCATTAAGCCTAATTGTAAATGGTCTTAACAGTCTAACTAAAAGATATAGTCTGATTAGATTTTAAAAACAGCTGCTTTTTTAATAATAAGAAATGCATCTTACTAGCAAAGACAGACAGACACTAGAACTTAAAGAATGGCATTCAAGACACCAAACAAATGGAAGCTAAAGACAGGCTGAGGTAGCTACTCTTACATCTGATAAAGTAGACTTGAAATAAATATTAGTCAAAAAAATATTTAAAAGTCCACTATATTTTAATAAAGAAAAAGTCCACCAGAAGATTTAATCATTGTAAATATGCATATTCCACACAGTGGAGCTCAGAATTTCATAAAATAAATACTAATGATCATAAAATGATAGCCAGATCCTGACAAAATAATTAATTATACCTCCAACACCCCAATATCATTAATCTCATCATTCAGACTAAAACTCCAGGAAAAATTTCAGAGTTAAACAGCACTGATCAAATGGCCTTGAAGATACCTATAGACCATTTCATCCAAAAGCTATGGAATACACACATTCTTCTCAGCAGGCCATAGGCCATGGACCTTTCTCTAAAACAGATATCATCTTAGAGCATAAAACAAATTTTAACAAATACAAAAAAAGAAACAAAATAATTTCTTGACTATTATCAGATCATAGTAGAAAAAAGCAGCAATTAATATAAAAAGAAACTGCAGAAAGTACACAGAATCAGGGAAAGTGCAAACAGTCTTAAATGAGCATGAAGAAAATGAAGAAGAAACTGAAAAGTTCCTACAATCAAATGAAAATTAAAACAAAATTTATTAGAACCTTAGGGACACATAAAAACCATTTCTTTTTTTTTTTATTGATGCTTTGTGCATTTCATACATCATTTTCCAATTCAGTTCAGGCATATTTCCCTTTCCTTTCCCCCCCACCCCCCCAACCGAGATCATGCATTCTGCCATAACTGTCCTGCATATTTCTATCAGTTTTTTTTCCATTTTTCAGCTATAAGTGATAATCCATGAGTACAAGCATCCTTCATGTAAAACCAATTTGCAGGCTGTTGTGCCCAAACCCCCACAGCCCCACCTTCCAGCGGGGGGTGAGGGGTTGTATGTTCAACCAGGTTGATCAAATGAGGGTCCAGACTACATTTCTGTTGTTTCACCATTCACCCCAATAGCAGCCCTTATAAAAACCATTTCTAAGACAACAGCTTATAGTTACAAATGCTTACATTAAAAAATGAGAAGGCCGGGCATGGTGGTACACAGCTTTAATCCCAGCACTTGGGAGGCAGAGGCAGGTGGATCTATGAGTTCAAGGCCAGCTTGGTCTACATAGTGAGTTCCAGGCTAGCTGGGGCTACGGGGAGACCCTGTCGAGAGAGAGAGAAAGAGAGAGAGAGAGAGAGAGAGAGAGAGAGAGAGAGAGAGACCTGGGAAAACAATAAAAAAAGTCAGCAAGTAAAGTGTTTACTGTGTAAGCAGGAAGACTTGCATTCAGATAGCCAGCACCCATATACACCAGCACCCACATAAAAGCTGGACATGCAACAGTGCACATCTGTAACCACACTGCTGGGGAGGTGGAGGCACATGGCTCCTTAGGGCTGGCTGGCCAGCGAGTCTAGCCAAAACAGTGAGCTCCAGGTTCAGCAAGGGAAGCTATCTCCCAAAAGTAAGGTGGGTAGCAACAAAGGAAGTCACCCAACATTGACCTTCATCTTACACACACACACACACACACACACACACACACACACACACACACATACCCCTACATGTGTGCACACACACAAGAGAAGAAAAGGTGTCCGAGAAATAACTTCATGATATAATTCAAGGTTTTAGGAAAACAAGAAGTAGCCAAACTCAAAAGGAGTAGCTGGAAAGAAATAACAAGGGCGAACGCAGAAGTTAATGACATGGAGATTAAGAGCAGTACAAAGAACCAGGGGAAAAAATTACCCCAAGAAAGTCAACATAAAGAAACCAGGCATGATCATGCACACCTTTAATCCCAGCAAGTGGGAGCAGAGGCATGTGGATCTTGGTGAGATTGAGGCCAACCAGATCTACATAGCAAGTTCCAGGCTGGCTCAGGCTACAAAGAGAGCCTGTCTCAAAAAGCCAAAAAAAAAAAAAAAAAATCAACCTGATCTGCTTAAAATACTCTATGAATAACAGACAGCATGGTTGGCATCCAAGAAAAAGCAGTCCAGAGTGCACAGAGATCAGATAGGGGGATTTCAACAGACCACCAGGAGAACAGGTAGGGGCCAGGCACTCCAGCCAGGTGAATTAATGTATAATTGGATCATTGGCTTCTGTGGCTGTGGGGGCAGAGTTGCCCAGCTAGCCAGTATAAAGGTGGGCCTGTTGCCACTGGGGGACTTGCGTGCATAGAGATCCAGGGCTAAGTGACCAACTCGCTCCTCCCCCCCAACTGGAATAGTGGAGGGAGTGTCCAAGTGGGACCACAGTAATGATTCTCAGGTGCAAGGCAATAAATGAAACAGCAAAACTGTCACAACTCCAGTCCCAAAAAACCAAACCCCCAAAACAACCTAGAGGAACTAGCTGGCAGGAAACAGTGAGCACAGTGCTCAGTAAGGTACCGACCCAGTTCTTGCCTACCTGGTTTTTGGAGAACCTTCAGAACAGAAAGGGAAGAGTGAGTTAGACTTCCAATATATAACCAAAATTGAAAGCCTGAAACCTAGACAAGTCAACACTCCATAAACAAGGAGAGAACAACAAAGGCATCTGAAGGAAGCAAGCAAAGCAAGCCTTCAACACAGTAAAGAAACACTTGAGATTTGCATCAGAATAGAAACCAAAACAAACCCACATGCCAAAAACACAAGGAAAGAACAACATGGGAAAATTGCAGAATAATTCCACACCAAACGTTTCCTACAATGAGATCTCTCTAGAGATAACCCAGGACACAGATTTGAGAAGAACAATTCTAGACATATTCAAAGAAATCAAAGAATATAAAGAACAAATCAGAGAACCAAGGAGAGAGAATGAAAAACTCAAGAAGGACCTAGAGGAAGAGAATGACAAACTCCAGAAAGAACTAGAGGGAGACAATGACAAACTCTGGAAGGAAGTGGAAACACTGAAAAGATCTCATGCTGAAATAGAAAAGGAAACCAACTAGCACAGCAAGGAGCTACAGGAAGAGACTGAGAAGCTCCGAAAGGAAGTGGAAATACTAAAGAAATCACAAGATGAAATGAAAAAGGAAATCGAATATTCATCCAATCAAGAAGAAAGGATGGGAAAAAGCCTCAGAAGTAGAATGGAGGAAGCAGAAAAAAGAATATCAGACCTGGGAGATAACACAGAACAACTAAAAAGCTCAAGTAAAGATTATGAAAAATGTAAAAATACACAAGAGTGGAACAACCAGGAAATGTGGGACACTATGAAGAGATCAAACCTCTGCACCATAGGAATAGAGGAAAGAGAAGAATCCCAAGAGAATGGTATTGCTCAGATCTTCAACAGAATAATAGATGAAAATTTCCCCAGATCAAAAAAAGACAAACCAATACAAATACAAGAAGCACATAGAACTCCAAACAGACAAGATCAGAAAAGAAACTCCCCACGCCATATCATAGTTAAAACACTAAATGCCCCCGCCAAAAAAGACAAAATTCTGAAAGCCACAAGAGAAAAACAACAAGTTACATATAAGGGGAAACCCATCAGAATTACAACTGACTTTTCAGTGCAAACAATGAAAGCAAGAAGAATGTGGAGCAAAGTATCCCCAGTGCTAAATGACTATAGATGCCAACCCAGGTTACCATACCCAGAAAAATGTTGATTCTAGCTGAAGGAGAAAGAAAAATCTTCCATAACATAAACAAGATGACATACATGTCCAGAAAACCAACCCTTCAGGGAATACTTGAAGCAATTCAAAGGACAGAAGAGAGGAGCAACTATCCCTAGGTACCTAGAAAGAGAAATTAATAAAAGCATAACTGCAGAAGTAGAAGCCTAGACCAAAAATGCAAATGGATAATAAGGTGAAAGGAAGCAACACACATTTCTCAATTATAACCTTAAATATTAACAGACTAAACTCCCCAATCAAAAGACTTAGACTGGGAAAATGGATTAGGAAACAGGCCCCATCTATATGTTGTCTACAAGAAACCCATCTAACCCTCAAGGATAGGCAGCAACTTAAGGTAAAAGGATGGAAAAAAATAAATATTCCAAACAAATGGTACCAAAAAGCAAGCAGGAGTTGCTATTTTAATATCAGACAAAATAGACTTCCAAGTAAAATTAATTAGAAGAGACAAAGAGGGCCATTTTATCTTTATCAAAGGAACAATTAACCATGGAGATTTCAGAATCATGAATATATACGCACCAAACTCTGGTACACCAAACTTTATAAAGACTATTCTCCGGGACCTCAAGGCACAGATTAACCCCAGCACACTCATAGTAGGGGACTTCAGTACTCCACTGAGCCCTTTGGACAGGTCAACCAGACAAAGAATAAACAGAGAGACATCTGAATTGAATGATATGGTACACCAAGTGGACCTTACAGACATCTGCTGAATATTCCACCCAAACACCAGAGAATACACTTTCTACTCAGCATCCCCCAAAACATTCTCCAAAACTGACCACATCCTGGGACACAGAAAAAAACCTCAACAAATACAAAAATACTGAAATATTTTCAGGCATTCTATCAGACCACAGTGCAATAATGATCAATATCAACACCAGGATAAGCCCTACTATCTACAAGAATACATGGAGACTAAACAACACACTCCTGAATAATGAATAGGTCAGGGAAGAAATAAAGAAAGAAATAAAAGCATTCCTGGAACTAAACAAAAATGATAATACAACACAATAAAACCTACAGGACACTTTAAAAGCAGTCCTAAGAGGTACGTTTATAGCCCTGGGTACCTACATTAAAAAACCAGAAAGAGGGGCTGGAGAGATGGCCTAGCGGTTAAGAGCACTGACCGCTCTTACCGAGGACCCAGGTTCGATCCCCAGCACCCACATGGCAGCTGAGGATCGTCTGAAACTCCAATTCCAGGAGAACTCCAGTTCTAGGGGAATCCGACACCCTCTTCTGACCTCCGCGGCATTGCACGACACGGGTGCACACACCTGCATTCAGACAGTACATTCATACACATACCGAAATAAATAAAATACAAAAATAAAATAAAAATAAAAAACCAGAAGGAGAACAAATAAACGATCTAACACTGCAGGTAAAAGCACTTGAGAGACAACAATAAATGAACCCTAAACACAACAGAGAGGAAGAAATAACAAAAATCAGAGCAGAAATCAATGAAATAGAAACAAAACAATACAAAAAAAAAAAAAAATCAATGAATCCAAAAGCTGGTTCTTTGAAAGAATAAACAAGATAGATAGAACTCTAGCCCAGTTAACTAAAAGAAAGAAAGAACAACTCCAAATCAATACAATCTGTGATGAAAGGGGAAATATCACAACAGACAATGAAAAGATCCATACAATCATACAGGAATACTTCAAAAGCCTATACTCTACTAAGTTTGAAAACCTAAGAGAAATGAATGAATATCTGAAATCCTGTGAATCACCAAAGCTTAACCAAGAAGAGATCAACAGCTTAAACAGACCCATAATATATGAAGAAATTGAAGATGTAATAAGAAACCTCCCAACTAAAAAAAGCCCAGGCTCAGATGGTTTCACAGCAGAATTCCATAAAACATTCAAAAGAGACTTACAACCATTATTACTCAAACTGTTCAGAAGGATACAAGCAGAGGGAAATCTCTCAAATTTCTTCTATGAAGCCAGCATCACTCTAATACCAAAACCAGGCAAAGATAAAACCAAAAAAAGAGAACTATAGATTGATCTCATTAATGAACACAGATGCAAAAATTCTCAACAAAATACTCCCAAACCACATACAGACCCACATCAAAAAGATCATCCTTCATGACCAAGTTAGATTCATACCAGAGATGTAGGATGGTTCAACATATGAAAATCAATAAATATCATAAAACACATAAATGGACTGAAAGACAAAAGCCACACAATCATATCAATTGACACAGAAAAATCCTTTGACAAAATCCAGTATCCTTTCATGCTCAATGTCTTAGAGGGAATTGGACTGGAGGAATCATTCCTCAATGTAATCAAAGCCATATGCAAGAAACCCACAGCCAATATCATCCTAAATGGAGAAACGTCAGAAGCAGTCCCCTTAAAGGTAGGAACTCAACAAGGCTGCCCTCTGTGGCAACTCTTCTTCAGTATAGTCCTTGAAACAATTGCTAGGGCAATAAGGCAAGAAAAGGAAATTAAAGGAGTACTAATTGGAAAAGAGTAAGTCAAGCTATCCCTTTTTGCAGAAGATATGATAGTTTACCTAAGGGATGTTAAAAACTCCCCCAGAAAACTCCTAGAAATGATTAAGAGTTTCAGTAAAGTGGTGGGTTACAAAATTAACCTAGAGAAGTCAGTAGCCTTGCTTTACACCAACAACAAGCAACTCAAGAAGGAATACATGGAGACCTTCCAACTCACAATAACCTCAAAAACAGTAAAATACCTAATGCCATCTTTCTTTACCGCAGAATAGTACTCCATTGTGTAGATGTACCACATTTTTGTCATCCACTTGTCTGTTGAGGGGCATTTGGGTTGATTCCAGCTCTTTACTATTGTGCAATAAACATGGACATGCATGTATCTTTGCGGTAGGATGAGTCTTTGGGGTATATACCCAGGAGTGCTATGACTGGGTCAGGTGGTAGGCTCATTCCCAGTCTTTTAAGGGTTCTCCTCACTGCTTTCCATAGTGGTTGTACAAGTTTACATTCCCACCAGCAGTGGATGAGTGTTCCCCTTTCCCCACAACCTCTCCAGCATCTGTTGTCTTTTGTTTTCTTGATCTTAGATAGTTGTATTGGAGTGAGATGATATCTGAGAGTGGCTTTAATTTGCATTTCCTTAATTACTAATGATGTTGAACACTTTTTAAGATGTTTCTCAGCCATCTTTACTTCCTTACTGGTGAAGTCTCTGTTCAGCTCATTACTCCACCTTTTGAGTAGGTCATTTGTCTTCTTACTTCTTTCTTTTTGGAGTAGTTTATATATTCTTGATATCAATGCTCTGTCAGATGTATCACTGGTAAAGATTTCCTCCCACTCTGTGAGTTTTCTCTTCACCTCCTTGATTGTTTCTTTCACTGTACAGAAAGAAGCTTTTGAGTTTTATGAGGTCCCATTTGTCGAATGTTGACATTACTTCCTGTGCACATGCTGTCTGATTTAGAAAGTCTTTTCCTGGGGCTGGAGAGATGGCCTAGTGGTTAAGAGTGCCAACTGCTCTTGCAGAGGACCCAGGTTTGATCCCCAACACCCACATGGCTGAGAACCATCTGAATCTCCAATTCCAGGAGAACTCCAGTTCCAGGGGAATCCAACACCCTCTTCTGACCTCTGCGGCATTGCACAACACAGGTGCACAGACCTGCATGCAGACAGTACAGTCATATACATAGAGAAAAATAAATAAAAAAATAAAAATAAAAAAAGAAAGTCTTTTCCTACACCTATGTCTTGTAGGTTGTTGCCAACTTTTTCTTTTATCACCTTCAGAGTTTCAGGCTTCACACTGAGATCTTTGATCCGCTTGGAGTTGATTTTTGTACAGGGTGAGAGGTAGGGGTTTAATTTTGTTCTTCTACAGATGATGATCCAATTTTGCCAGCACCATTGGCTGAAGATGCTATCCTTCATCCACTGAGGGTTTTCTGCCCCTTTATCAAATATGAGGTGGCTGAAATTGTATGAGCTCAAGTTTGGATCTTCAATTTTGTTCCATTGGTCAACAGGTCTGTTTTTGTGCCAGTACCGGGCTGTCTTTATGACTATGGCCCTGTAATATAGTTTGAAGTCTGGTAGGGCAATCCCCCCTGTATTGCATTTTTCACTCAGGGTTGCCTTAGCTATTCAGGGTCTTTTTTTTTTCCATATGAACTTAAAGATTTTTTTCCAAGTCTGTGAAGAAGCTCATAGGGATTTTGATTGGGATTGCATTGAATCTGTATATCAATTTGGGTAAAATGAACATTTTTACTATGTTAATTTTCCCAATCCATGAGCATGGGAGGTCTTTCCATCTGTTGATGTCATTTTTGATCCCCTTCTTCAGGGATTTAGATTTTTTCTTGTAGAGGTCTTTGGTATCTTTCATTAGGTTTGTTCCCAAGTATCTCATTAATTTTGAGGATATTGTGAGTGGGAAGGTCTTCTTATATTTTTTCTCAACTTGTTTATTGTTGGTGTTAAAGAAAGGCTACTGATTTTTCTAGGTTAATTTTGTAGCCTGACACTTTACTAAAACTCTTAATCATTTCTAGAAGTTTTCTGATGGAGTTTTTAGCATCCCTTAGGTAAACTATCACATCATCTGCAAAAAGGGATACCTTAACTTTCTCTTTTCTGATTAGTACTCCTTTAATTTCCTTCCCTTGTCTTATTGCCCTAGCAAGTATTTCAAGCACTATGTTGAAGAGGAGTGGTAATAGAGGGCAGGCTTGCCAGGTTCCCACCTTTAAGGGAAATGGTTCCAATCTTTCTCCATTTAGGATGATGTTGACAGTGGGTTTGCTATATATGGCTTTGATCATGTTGAGGAATGTTCCTTTCAGTCCTATTCCCTCTAGGACTTTAAACATGAAGGGATTCTGGATCTTGTCAAAGGCTTTTTCTGAATCAATTGAGATGATCATGTGGTTTTTGTCTTTCAGCCCATTTATGTGTTTTATGATATTTATTGATTTACATGTGTTGAAACATCCCTGCATCTCTGGTATGAATCCAACTTGGTCATGATGGATGATCTTTTTCATGTGGGTCTGTATGCAAATTGCAAGTATTTTGTTGAGAATTTTTGGATATATGTTCATTAGTGAGATGGGTCTTTAGCTTTCTTTTTTGCTTGCATCTTTGCCTGGTTTTGGTATTAGAGTGATGCTGGCTTCATAGAAGGAGTTTGGGAGAATTCCCTCTGTTTGTATCCTTCTAAACAGTTTAAGTAGTAATGGTTGTAGGACCTCTTTAAATGTTTTATGTAATTCTGCTGTGAAACCATCTGGACCAGGGCTTTATTTTTAGTTGGGAGGTTTTTAATTACATCTTCAATTTCCTCAAATATTATGGGTCTGCTTAAACTGTCAGTCTCTTCTTGGTTAAGTTTTTTTGGTTCCCAGGATTTCAGATATTCATCCATTTCTCCTAGGTTTTCAAATTTAGTGGAGTATAGATTTTTGAAGTATTCCCATATGATTGACTGGATCTTTTCTTTGTCTGTTGTGATGTTTCCCCTTTCATCACAAATACTATTGATTTGGAGTTGCTCTCTCTCTCTCTCCTCCCTCTCTCGTTTTTTTTTTTTTTTTTTTTTTGTTTTTTTTTTTTTGGGTTGCTGAGGCTAGCAGCGGTCTGTGTCTATTTGGTTGTTTTTTTCCAAAGAACCACAGCTTTTGGATTCCGTTGATTTTATGTATCTTTTGTTTCTACTTTCAATCAATTTTCTGCTCTGACTTGTTATTTCTTTCTCCTGTCTGTTGGGTTTAGGTTCTTTGTTGTTGTCTATCAAGGGTTTTTACTCCAGTGTTAGACATTTTACTTGTTTCCGTGTCTGTTTTTTTTTTTGATGATGGGGGCACTTAGGGCTCGAATTTCCCTCTCAAGACTGATTTAAAGTATCCCATAGTTTGTTGTGTTTGATTGGCCCTTTTTTTTTATTTCCATGAATACTTTTATTTCATTCTTTATTTCTTCCCTGACCCATTCATTATTCAGGATTGTGTTGATTAGTCTCCATGTGTTCTTGTAGCTAGTTGGACTTATTCTGGTGTTCATATTAAGCTTTTTTGCACTGTGATTCTAGAATGCATTTCTATCCTTTTGTATTTGTTGAGGTTCCTTTTGTGCCCCAGTATGTGGTCGATTTTGGAGAATGTTCCATGAGACACTGAGTGGAAAGTATATTCTCTGGTATTTGGGTGGATTATTATATAGATGTCTGTGAGGCCCATTTGGTGTATTGGATTGTTCAGTTCTCATGTCTCTCTGTTTATTTTTTGTCCTGTTGATCTACCCAAGTGGGGTGTTGAAGTCTCCCACTATTAGTGTGTTAGGATTAATCTGTGTCTTGAGGTCCTTCAGAGTTGTGTTTATAAAGTTAGGTGCACCAGAGTTTGGTGCATAGACATTTAGTATTGTGAAGTCTTCATGGTTTGTTGCTCCTTTGACAAGGATGTAATGGCCCTCTTTGTCTCTTCTGATTAATTTTACTTTAAGATCTATTTTATCTGATATTAGAATAGCCACTCCAGCTCGTTTCTTAGTACCATTTGCTTGGAATATTATTTTTCATCCTTTCACTCTAAGGTGGTGTCTGTCCTTGAGGGTGAGATGGGTTTCTTGTAGACAGCATATGAAAGGGTTCAGTTTCCTAATCCATTCTCCCAGTCTATGCCTTTTGATTGGGGAGTTTAGACAATTAGTATTTAATGTTATTATTGAGAGATGTATGTTGCTTCCTTTTACCTTATTTTTTGTTTGCATTCTTGGTCTAGGTTTATATTTACTCTGTTATGATTTTGTTGCTTTCTCTCTTTAATTGCTTAGGGATAGTTGCTTCTTTCCTCTGTTCTTTGGATTGCTTTGAGGATTTTCTGGTGTTGGTTTCTTAAACATGCATTCTTTCATCTTGTTTATGTCATGAAAGATTTTTCTTTCTCCTTTGACTATAATTGACATTTTTGCTGATATTGTAGTCTGGGTTGGCATCTAAAGTCGTTTAGCACAGGGACTACTTTGGTTCATGTTCTTCTAGCTTTCATAGTTTGTGTTGAGAAGTCAGCTGTGATTCTGATGGATTTCCCCTTATATGTAACTTGTTGTTTTTCTCTTGTGGTTTTCAGTATTTTGTCTTTGTTTTGAGCATCTACTGTTTTAACAATTATATGGCATGGGGAGTTTCTTTTCTGGTCCTGTCTATTTGGTGTTCTACGTGCTTATCATATTTGTATGGGATTGTCTTTTTTTCAGTTTTGAGAAATTTTCTTCTATTATCCTGTTGAAGATCTGGTCAATAGTGTTGTCTTTGGACTCCTCTCCCTCCTCTATCCCTATTATGTGGAGGTTTGGTCTTTTCATAGTGTCCAACATTTCCTGGTTGTTCCACTCTTGTGTTTAAATTTTTCATAATCTTTACTTGAGCTTTCTAGTTGCTCTGTATTATCCTGAAGATCTGATATTCTTTTTTCTGCTTCTTTCATTCTGCTTCTGAGCCTTTTCCCATCCTTTCCTGGTGGTTGTAGGAATGTTCAATATCCTTTTTCATTTCATCCTGTGATTTATTTTTTTTTCCAGGAGAACTCCAGTTCCAGGGGAATCCGACACCATCCTCTGACCTCCATGGCATTGCACAACACGGGTGCACAAACCTGCACTTGCCTGAGCTGGTCTCGGGAGATCTCCTCATCCTATGACTTCTTTAGGTTTTTCACTTCCCTCTAGAGCCTTTCTTTCTCATCTTGTAGCTCCTTGGTTCATTGGTCATTTTCTTTTCTCATTTCGGTCTGGGATCTTTTCAGTGTTTTGACTTCCTTCCAGAGTTTGTGATTTTCTCCCTCTAGGTCCTTCTTGAGATTTTCATTCTCTTCCCTTAGTTCTCTGATTTCTTTGGATGTGTCTACAGTTGTTCTTCTAAGGTCAGTGTCTTGGCTTCTTTCCTCGGAGATCTCATTGTAGGGATCTTCTGTAGGGTTGGTAGAGTTAGGTGTAGATTTATTATGAGCTTTTCCCATGTTGTTTCTTCTTTGTGTCTTTGGCATGTGGATTTGTTTGTTTATTTGTTTCTTTGAATTCTGGGACCTCAACGTTGGCTGCACCAACTATAATCACCAATGCTCTGTTAGGTCCTCTGCACCAGAGCTCCACCAGGATGACATTGGGGGGCGGGGAGCATTGGGTTTGGTTGCTACTTTGGCCCACGTGCCAGTAGGCCCTCAAGGGTCAGGTCTTCCTTGACTCACTGGAACCTCACTTGTCGGGTCAGTGTCTTTCATTGTTCAATGTCTTTGAGTCATGCGTGACTGCATTCCACACGCTGTTCTTCCCTTCTTGGCTCAGCTCCAGGACTTGTCTACTGCCTGCAGGCCGACAGTCTCTGGGCTTCACTCCTGCAAGAAGTGGGGGGGAGGGGAACTGCAGGAGATACACGTAGAATGGAATGAACTCACACACATGCGTGGAGAGCCGGGGAGGATAGGAACTCCTTTTATTTTCTGTCAGTGAGGTCTATATATTCAAGGCTGCTGTGCTTTGGGCAAGGAAATGGGGAGCAGGCAGAAGGGAAGGATGAGCCAACTTGGTTCTAGTTGGGGGGCTGCAGAGCTCCAGTTTGTGCAACAGGTAACTAGAGGTGTGACATTTTGCTCAATGCCTCAAGGGAAGGGGCCTGGAACTTTGCAGAGATAGGGTGAAGCAAGAATCATTGTAATATCCCAAATCTTTCTGCTACAGATAACTCTGAAATCCCACAGAGATATCAGATAACTGGAGATTTCCCAGGACAGGTCTTACAAGTTCTTGCTTCAAGCCACACACAAAGTTTCATCCCCACACTCACTGACTCTGGGTGGGTGTCTGCAGTCCAAGCTGGGAGTTCCAGGGGCAGATGGTATGCCCCCCAGGGACAAGGCCAGTCTGCTTTGACTCAGCAGAACCTCACTGACTCCAGGCAGGTGTCTGGCATCCAAGCTCGGAGTTCTGGGGGCTGATGGTGTGCCCCCCAAGGACAAGGCAGTTCTGCCTTGACTTGCCAGAGCCTTACCCAAACCCCTACTTCCTGCCCTGTACAAAAATCAACTCCAAATGGATCAAAGACCTCAACATGAAACCTGAAACTCTGAAGGTCATAGAAGAAAATGTTGGCAGCAACCTACAAGACATAGGTGTAGGAAAAGACTTTCTAAATCAGACAGCAGCTCCATAGGAAATAAGGTCAACTATTGACAAGTGGGACCTCATTAAACTCAAAAGCTTCTATACAGTGAAAGAAATAATCAAGTAAGTGAAGAGAAAACCCATAGAGTGGAAGGAAACCTTCATTGCTGACACATGCAATAGAGCATTAATTTCTAGAATATATAAACTACTCAAAAAACAAAGAAGTAAGGAAACATATGGCTCACTTAAAAGATGGAGTAAAGAGCTGAACAGAGACTTCACAAGTGAGGAAATACAGATGACTGAGAAACATCTTAACAAGTGTTCAACATCACTAATAATTAAGGAAATGCAAATTAAAACCACTTTAAGATATCATCTCACTCCAATAAGACTGGCTAGGATCAAGAAAACAAATGATACCAAATGCTGGAGAGGTTGTGGGGAAAGGGGAACACTCATCCACTGCTGGTGGGAATGTAAACTTGTACAGCCACTATGGAAAGCAGTGTGGAGAACCCCTAAAAGAGTCAAAATGAGCCTACCACCTGACCCAGCTAAACCACTCCTGGGTATATACCCACAAGACTCATCTTACCACATAGATACATGCACAGCCATGTTTATTGCAGCTCTCTTCACAATAACGAAGAGCTGGAACCAACCCAAGTGCCCCTCAACTGACAAGTAGTTGACAAAAATGTGGTACATCTTCACAATGGAGTTCTATGCAGAGGTAAAGAAAGATGACATCTGCGGCATTGCACGACATGGGTGCACAAACTTGCATGCAGGCAGTACATTCATACACATACATAAATAAATTAAAAAAATAAAAAAAAGAAAGATGACATCATAAATTTTCAGGTAAATGGATGGAACTAGAAGATAGTATGTTCTGTGAAGTAACGTAGTCCCAGAAAAACAAAAGACAAATGGTATCCTTCATCTGTGGATGCTAGTGCCAAGTACTTAGTTGTAAGAAAAACTGAGGAATATTAATGTTATATTCCTGATGATCTGAAAACAACTGTGTTCTTCTATTTTGAATCCCTTAACAGGTTCTACCATTTATTTTCAGACTTTTGAATTTTGGTATATGGGTGGAGGGTATGTATGCATATTTTAGAGTAATATAAAATCAAAATGGTAAAATGTGAATCCTGAAATATGATTTGGAAATAACATACAGTTTGCTTTCAGACAACATAACTTTAGTATACATGAGACATATGCATACATTGAATCAATACAAGTTGGAGGGAACAACAACAAAAGAACTGGGACCAAGAAAAGAAAAACACAACAACTGAAACAGTGAAGGTGTCCCAAAACCAATAATCCTGTGCTTTGTTGAAAAAAGCTCTGGAATGATTCAGAAAAAGATATAGGACATGTATGGCTGAATGCATGAACTCTGGTGGGGTGGTGGGCATGGAAATGAGTCTAAATGGGATTGAGAAATGTTTGCGCTACCATCTGAGGCTGAAGAAAAAGAAGAAAAAAAGAGAGAAATAATGTATGATGTATGAAAAAGTTTAATAGCAATAAAAAATATATTTAAAAAAGAGACCACCTCGGGGGGGAAAAAAGAAAAAAAAAGCGAACCACAGCATTTTAGACAGAGCTATGCTTAGCAACACCCAGGAAGAGTTTCTGGAAAAAAGATTTCTTTGTCCATGCTACATTAACTTTAAATGCCTTCTCAATTGCAATGAACCTTTTAAAATTCTTATTCTGGACACAGAGGGCTCAGATGGCAAGGGTAATTTTCCCAGCATGCTCATTGCACCACTCCAGCCTTCCATCCCCACTCCAACCTTCCATCCCCACTCCAGCCTCCCATCCCCACTCCAGCCTCCCATCGCCACTCCAGCCTCCCATCCCCACTCCAGCCTTCCATCCCCACTCCAGCCTTCCATCCCCACTCCAGCCTTCCACCCCCACTCCAGCCTCCCACCCCCCACTCCAGCCTCCCATTCCCACTCCAGGCTTCCATCCCCACTCCAGGCTTCCATCCCCACTCCAGCCTTCCATCCCCACTCCAGCCTTTCATCCCCACTCCAGCCTTCCATCCCCACTCCAGCCTCCCACCCCCACTCCAGCCTCCCACCCCCACTCCAGCCTCCAATCCCCACTCCAGCCTCCCATCCCCACTCCAGCCTTCCACCCCCACTCCAGCCTCCCATCCCCACTCCACTTCCAGAACCTAGTGCCACTCACTGCATCACCCAAAACCCTGACTGTCCAGTTCAGAGTCCTCCACCCTGTTCCACTCTAAACCAGCCAAGTTGCACCATTCAAACAAATCTGTTTCAAAGGATGTTTACCAAGCTCCAGGGAAGAAATGGTAGGCAGGAGAGCAATGCGTCTCGTCCAAGTCTATAGGCTGCTCACCTATGNCCCCCACTCCAGCCTCCCATCCCCACTCCAGCCTCCCATCCCCACTCCAGCCTTCCACCCCCACTCCAGCCTCCCATCCCCACTCCACTTCCAGAACCTAGTGCCACTCACTGCATCACCCAAAACCCTGACTGTCCAGTTCAGAGTCCTCCACCCTGTTCCACTCTAAACCAGCCAAGTTGCACCATTCAAACAAATCTGTTTCAAAGGATGTTTACCAAGCTCCAGGGAAGAAATGGTAGGCAGGAGAGCAATGCGTCTCGTCCAAGTCTATAGGCTGCTCACCTATGGAAGTCTGTAAATTCCAACAGTATACTCACACACCTCTTCATGCCAGGGATGTGTTCTGAGAAATGCATCACTAGGCAATTTTGTTCTTGGACAAATATCACAGAAGGTACTTATACAAGCTAAGACAGCTGTGAGTTGGTGATATATTATGTTGCAAACACTGGACCACTGTAAACAGTCTGCCACTGACCAAAAGAGTCATTACATGGTGCAAGACTGTTATTTATTTTAAAAATATTTTATTCTTTTTATTTTATGCATATGAGTATATTGCCTGCATGTACGTAGGTGCACCCATGTCATGCAATGCCCATGGAGGTCAGAGGAGGGCATTGGATCCCCCTGGAACTGGATTTAGGGACCATTGTCAGCCACCATGTGTGTGCTGAGAACTGAACACAGCTCCTCTGCAGGAGCAGCCAGTGCTCTTAACCCCTGAGCCATCCCTCCAGTCTTAAGACTATATTTTAAGTCATTGGTTACAAAAAGAAGCCTCAACATATGCTTTTTGTTTCATAAGAACTCTGCTGTCATCATTTAAAATTCAGATTTCCTCTATGAAAAATTAGAAGATCTGCTAACATCAGGCCAACATCTCCACAACCAATTAACTGGAGCTAGTGGGTGCCTACTTTAAAGAGGTATGTGCTCTTTAATTCACAGCAAGCATGCAGGGTGTGATGGCCCATGCTTAACTCCCCCTCTACAGGGAGCTGTTCTATAGGGAAGCTGAGGCAAGAAGATTCCAGAAGACTTTGAGGTCAGCCTGGCTGCACATTAAGTTCTAGGATGGCCAGGGATACAAAATGGGAACCTATCTAAAAAAAAAAAAAGTTTCCATTACTTTACTTCAAACTAGATCTCAAACCTGACCATTTCACAGGAGTTCACACTCACCTCCTCTGCTCTGGCTGTTTATCTTCTCTGAACTGAATGATTACAATGTCTCACTAACTAGATTCACCTATTGACTGATTCTTTGAAAAGATGACACTATTGATAAACTTTTAGCCCAACTACAAGAAGGAGAACACCTAAATAAATACAATCAGAGATGGGGGCTGAGAGATGGCCTAGCGGTTAAGAGCACCGACCGCTCTTACAGAGGACCCGGGTTCGATCCCCAGCACCCACATGGCGGCCGAGAGCCGTCTGAAACTCCAATTCCAGGAGAACTCCAGTTCCAGGGGAATCCGATACCCTCTTCTGACCTCCACGGCATTGCACGACACGGGTGCACAAACTTGCATGCAGACAGTACATTCATACACATACGGAAATAAAATAAAATTAATTAAAAAAAAATTAAAAAAAAAATACAATCAGAGATGAAAGAGGGCCTATCATAACAAATACCAATGAAATCGATATCATTAGGGATTAGTTAAAATTTTATATTCCCAAAAGATGGGAAAGCTAGAAAAAAATGACTGAATTTAGAGACACATATGACCTTACCAAAATTAAATTGAGATTATAAACAACTTAAACAGATCTATAGAGAGCAACAAGATTGATGCAGCAATAAGGCTTTCAACAAAACAGCTCCGGCTTTACCGTCAACTTGTACAAGGTCTTTAAGGAAATGTTCCTCTCAAAGTATTCAATAAAGTACAAAGACATGAGCAATACCAAACATCATAAGATATTAGTATTACTCTGCCAGAACTAGACAAGAACACAACAAAAAAGAAAACAATGGACCAATTTTCTTGATATAGACACAAAACTTTTCCATAAAATAATTGCAAAATAAATTCAAAAGCACAATAAAAGGAACATCAAGTTGATATCATTCCAGAGATACAAAGATGGTCCAACATATGCAAATCAAGAACTATAATACAGCACATAATGGATTCAAGTACAAATTCACATGACTACGTCAATTATTATTTTTTTTAATTTTTATTTATTTTTCTATGTGTATAAATGTACTGTCTGCATGTAGGTCTGTGCACCCGTGTCATGCAATGCCACGGAGGTCAGAAGAGGGCATCAGTTCCCCTGGAACTGGAGTTCTCCTGGAACTGGAGTTAAAGATGGCTCTCAGCCACCATGTGGGTGCTGGGGATCGAACCCGGGTCCTCTGCAAGAGCAGTCGGTGCTCTTAACCACTAGGCCATCTCTCCAGCCCGACTACCTCAATTATTACAAAGGCCTTCATGATAAAAATTTCTGAAGACACTAGGAATAGAAAGGACCAACTTGAACATAATACAGGCTATGTAGGGTCTGGAGAGATGGCTCTGCAGTTAACAGCACTGACTTCTCTTACAGAGGACCCAGGTTCGATTCCCAGCACCCACATAGCAGCTAACAACCATCTGGAACTCCAGTTCCAAGGGAATCTGACATCCTCCTCTGACCTCTGTGGGCATTGCATACATGCAGGCAATGTACTCATACACATAAAATAGAAATAATAAATAAAATACTTAAAAACAAGTAAAGGCTATGTAAAAACAAACTTGTAGCCTAGATTAATTTATTAATAAACTTCAAACCAGATACTGAAAACTGTCAAGGGCATAAAAAGAAGAAAAGAATAAGAAGCTATCCGGGCCAGGAACAACTGAAAAGACATGAGAGCTAAGTGCAGTGTGGTGTTCTGGAGGGGATCCTGGGAAGGAAGGTGGACATGAAGTCAAAAGTGAGAAGATCAGTAAACTACGAGCTTTAGTTAATAATAATGTATCAGGGGCTGGAGAGATGGCTCAGTGGTTAAGAGCACCAGCTGCTCTTGCAGAGGACCTGAGTTCAGTTCCCAGAACCCATGTGGTGGCTAACAACCACCTGTAACTCCAGCTCCATGGGATCCAACATCCTCTTCTTACTTCTGAGAGCACTGTACAACACAGGTGCACTGACACACAGGCAGGCAATACACTCATACACATAAAATAAAAATAAAATAATAAAATAAAATAATAATAATAATATACTAATATTGGCTTATTAATTATAATAATAATTACTACCATACCAGTGCAAGAGGTAAATAATGTAAGAAAACCAGGTGCGGTCTGCACATTAGATCTCTCTTGACTGTTATCACATCATTTCCCTAACCACAAATATTCGACAATATCATATTTCTATTTTTGGGGGGTCTTTTTGAGACAGGGTCTCCCTGTAGCTTTGGCTGTCCTGGAACTCACTCTGTAGACCAGGCTGGCCTTGAACTCACAGAGATCCGCCTGCCTCTGCTTCCCAAGTGCTAGGATTAAAGGCATGTACCACCACACCTGGCCATATTTCGATTTTAAAAAGAAAAAAAAAATCAGAGAATAAAATAAGAAAATTGAAAGATCCATCCAGGAATTTCAAAGCTTAAGAAAACAGGGGGGAAATGGGAAAGACAAAAACCAAAAAAATAATTCAAGAAAGTTGAGTTTCCATGTTGAAAAGCCCCATACATACCAGAAAAGATCATTGCAAGATATATCATTTGCATTTCAGAATACTGAGGCTTAATTAAAGACACTACAGAAAAAAAGTGGCTTTCATGAAAGGGGAAAATGACATTGGCATTAGACTTCTTTTTTTAATTTTATTTATTTTTATGTGTATGAATGTACTGTCTGCATGTAGGTTTGTGCACCTGTGTCGTGCAATGCTGCGGAGGTCAGAAGGGGGACTCGGATTCCCCTGGAACTGGAGTTAAAGATGGTTCTCAGCCTCCATGTGGGTGCTGGGGATCAAAACTGGGTCTTCTGCAAGAGCAGTCAGTGCTCTTAACCGCTAGGCCATCTCTCCAGCCCAGCATTAGACTTTTCAACAGGAGTAGTAGGAGAAAATGGAGCCATTCTTTCAAAATTCTGAGTCATGAATTCACAAATGGTATGATCCCTTCTGGGAACATCGCAGAGGCAGGAAATAGATGTTGGTTTGTCCTAATGTTAACGAGGCTCAGTACCCTTGATCACTTGGTCAAATTGCTGTCTGCTAGATTTCTGTACTACAAAATCACTACTTAAGGATGACGGTGTAGCTCAGTGCTAGAGCCCTTGCCTAGAAAGCATGAGGCCCTGGATTCTAACCACAGTGCTATAACATTTTTAAAGAATCACTGTTTCATTTCCCCTTTTGTATTTGATTACTCTTTTACCAACACATACTCTAATAGTTTCCTAATATTTTCTGCAGCATCAAAGCAGCCTTAGTATCCATTGGTAATTCCTAACTGTCCTAGCTCCAGTTCTATAGTGAAATCAGGGCAGGATCTCAGGCCCACCTTATCTACGGTCAAGAGCAAAAGGAATCTTTGCCTGCTCGCAGCTAACTTTCTCCTCTCTTACACCGTTCAGGACCCCCACCTAGGGAATGAGTGACATCCAAGCTCCAATGCCAGGAGAAGAGGAGGCTTGTGGGAGTCTGGGATGCTGAAGAGAATGCAAGAAGTCATAGGTAAGACATTTTATTTACTCACACCAAAAACCACCACAAAGACCACTAGGCAGCCAGATGTTGATAGGCACCCAGGCACATGCTGGCATGCAGGCAGGGATAGGCATACACACACATACACACACACACACACACACACACACACACACACACACACACAGAGAGAGAGAGAGAGAGAGAGAGGCAGGCTGGCAAGGTGAAGGCACTTGCCTTGGACCTCAAGACCATATGCACAAAATCCACAAAACAGTGACATTCTGCCAGAAAATAAATATAACTCATCACATCACTGTTTAGCTTTGGGTTCTTGGGACATCCAGTCTCAGCAGTTTTGTCCAGTGTTAGCCATCTTGTGCTGTACTGAATATCAATATCAACACTACGGCCCACACAGCCTTGTGTTCCTTTCCCTTCCCTTTTAGACAACTGGCGCTTTATCAGAGCAGGCTCACAGGGGTGCTCTTTGGCCCAATAGTCACAGTAACTGTAGAGAAGATGATATCTGTGTTTTATAGGTGCTCTCAGGCCTTGTACCCTCACAAGCCCACAACTAGCTCTCTAGGCTATGTGTAGATTCTCAGACTCTATGCCTTCCCAAGACACTCAGACTCAGTTTGTTTAGGATTTGTCTCAAGGCCTCTCTAGGCATTAGGGGTGTTTTCACATGGGGTAGCCCCATGAGAGCTAGTGGCCCTTTCAATCCAGCACACACATGGAGTGGGAAGGGTTTATCTACCAGATATTAAACAGGCCCACTGGTTATTTTAGCCGCACCCCTGTTTTTCTTTAAATAACACAGTGGGCAGTGGTACTGCTGCCTTGTGTGGTTGGGATGAGAATATCCTCTATAGGCTTCAAGTATTTGGACACTTGTCCCCAGTTGTTGGTGCTGTTTTCAGAAGCAGCTTGCTGGAGGAAGCACATTATTGAGGGTGGGCTTCAAGAATTCTTAAGCCTTGCTGGATTTTCAGTCCCTCTCTGCTTCCTTTCTGCTTCCAGTGTCTGCGTAAAGATGTGATCCCTCGTCTTTCTGCTCCCTCCCCCTCTGCTGCCATGCCTTTCCCATCATTGTGGACTCTAACCCTCTGAACTATAAGCCAAATAAATTCTTCCTTCTAGAATTTGCCTTGAGTGTGATGTTTTATCACAGCAACAGAAAAGTAGCCTACACATCTTGTTTGTTTGTTTGTTTATTGAGATATGGTCTCCCTATAGATAGATATAGATATGGTCTCCCAGCTGACCTAGAACTCACTCTGTAGGCCAGGCTGGCCTCAGTCTCACAGAGATCTGCCTTCCTCTGCCTCCAAAGTGCTGGAACTAAAGGTGTGCACCACCACAAACAGCACACTGTTGCTACTTTTTAATGCAGCTTTTACCCTACTGAAACTATCAATATACCAGGAATTGAGGGGATAGGGCAGTCCCTTTACAAAGGGACTTCACTTTTTGAGGTTTCCTGGAGCCCCATATTTTGTACTACTACAGTATATATAATATATATAACATATATCATATATATAACATATATATGATATTATATATATTAGTCCTAAGACTTCTGCAACTCAGTTGTTAGAGGACTACTACTTTGTGTATCCCCTTTGGTTGGTACAAACAAAACAGTCCCTTGCACATTGAAGTTATCATCCATTCCTGTAATTCTGGAGGAGCCCTCAGACTCACAGCTGCCAATTTTAAATCTGTAAGAGAATCACAGGTTAGCATGTTATCAATATAATAACACAATGTGACTTCCTTGAGCCATTTCCAGAAGGCAAGTCCTGAGCCACCAAACCATGACAAATAATGGGCCTATGCAAAAATCCCTGGGGTAACAAGACGTTTCAAATGTCCACTGTAGACCTTCCCAGGAAATAATTGTTCTTAGTCTGTTATATAGTGGTATCAACTCAATGTTAGAGTTATCAGGCCCATGACAGATGGTGCAGACTCTCCACAATCCACAGTGATTCTCTACTCTCTGGCTTCTGCACAGACCATGTGGAGTAGGAGTTTGTAGGGCTGTGTGTCACCATGTTTTACTGACCTATCTCCCAGGCAATGGATACTAGTGCATTCATTTCAGTCTTCCTGAGGTTGAACAGTGCTTTGGGGGTGGCTTCTTTGCACTGGTTATAGCCCTAAAAATTTCCACCCTTAGGATTCACTTGCCACTGAGGGAGCTCTGCCTGTTGCAGCCCCAAGGACTTGCTTACATTTGGAGAGTTCTGTGCCCCAGTTGCTTGCATGGCTCCTGACAGTACACCTGCAATGTGCAAGCTGCTCTGCCAGGTAGTGCTGGGCCAGGGAGTGCTGTGCAGCTCTGCAGGCCTCAAGACACAATTGTTTTTAGAACAGAATGTGCTTTGCTTCTCAAGTGCACGACCAAAAGGAGTTGTTTTGTTCTGGGGGAGGGGGTTGACATTTTTATTTTCAGAATATCTATATTAAGTCCATGTAGGAGGTCCATTTATCCACAGTGTCTGACAATTTTTCAGCATGGACCCATACCAGATGCCCCCCCCCAATCCAGCTCATTAGGGAGTATTGCCTCTAATTCTGTGCTCTTAGGACCTACAGGCACTACCTTAAAGAAGGCTGTATGAATGGTGGAGCCTAACTTTCTGTCTCCTCTACTGCCAGCAGGATGCTATCTACTCCGTTGTCATAGAGGCATCAGACAGGGACTGGCTCCCCTGGACTCTGTGCTGCTCTCCCAGCGGCTACAGTTCCATCACAGTGTAAGAACAGGACATATGCTCTGTGGCTGTCCTCTGCCTATGTGACTGACCCTTGAGACCTAGAAGCTGCTCTTTGTACCTCACCAGCCTGGCAAGCAGCACATATTCCTGAACTTTCAGGTTTTGTGTTTCTTTTTTCTGCTCTTGAAATTTCCATACTTTGGCTTCTCACTGTAAAGTGTTGTCAAGGGCAGCTTTTAGTATTGCCAAAGCAGTTCGCTTTCCTGGCTGTAGCTCCACTACACTCTCAGCAGGGTATCCACGCAGACAGCGGGAAGCCTTCCCAGGCACGGAGGGGTCCTGTTCACCTCTTTTTTGGCTTTTTCCCTGAGATAGTATCCTATTTCTGAGGCCAGATGTGAGTCCAAGCTCCCATGCCAGGAAGTGAGAAGGACCACAGGAGGCTGAAGAGAAAACAAGGAGTCACAGGCAGATAAGAAGTATTGTCTCTGGGCAAAGATCACCAGACAGACCACTAGGAGCCAGATGCGGGTGAGCACCCAGGAACATGCCAGCACACAGAAGCTGCACCCAGACTGGCATACAGGCCACATGGAAATAGGCACAGAGACAGACAGACAGACGGACAGAGACATTCACCACTGACCTCCAGGACATATTTATACAAAACCCACACAAAAGTCACATTCTGCCAGAAATAGTTATATACTAGATTAGATCACTGTTTACTTTTGAGTTCTTGGGACATCTGGTCTCAGCCAGCTTGTGTTGACTCTCAGATGCATGTTCCCTCTGATGTCCAGTGTCAGCCATCTTGGCTCATGCTAGATATCTGCATCAGTGCCATGGTGTCTAAACGTAAACTGCCCTGTATGGTCTTTTGCTTCCTTCAGAATGGTACCGCCTACAATGGGCTGGGTCCTCCGGTATCAATTAACATCAAGACACCTCCCCATAGAGTACATCAGAAGATGGCGCACAGAGAAAGGGAGCAATGCTCAGAACCACCGCAAAGCTCTGTTAACTCATTAGGGATTCCAGAGTCAAGAAAATGAACCAGAGACAAGATAGAGCGAAAGCAGAGGACAGACTCAAGAACAGAACACACTGTGAAATTATTTAATATGATCTCCAGGAAACTTTTAGTATTCTCAACTGAGTGTAAGCACAAAGCAAAAACATAAGAGAGAAAAAGATAGTGAGAGGTTTAGAAACAAGGATGCAGCTTGGCATGGTGGCACACGCCTTTAATCCCAGCACTCAGGAGGCAGAGGCAGGAAGATCTCTGTGAGTTCAAGCCCAGCCTGGTCCGCATAGTGAGTTCCAGGCCAGCAGAGGCTGCAGGGATACCCTGTCTCAAAAATACAAAACAACAACAACAACAACAACAACAACAACAACAACAACAGGGATGTAAAAAGGCTTATAAAGAAACTAAAAGTACATCATCAAATCAAGCCAGAATATAAAGAGAAGAATCAGAGAAGAGACTTATCAGAGAATTGCAAAACTATATATATTTGTATCTATAACAGACCTTATTGAAGATCAAGCAATAAAGTATCTGTAATATAAATGATGAATAAGCCTAAGGATTAGAATTAATTCTTGTGAAAAAGGTAACTGGAAGAACTTTTCTTTCTTTTTTTTTTCTAAAGAAACTTTTATTGAAGGGCTGGAGAGATGGCTCAGCGGTTAAGAGCACTGGCTGCTTTGGCAGAGGACCCAGTTTTGGTTCCCAGCACCCACATGGCAGCTAATAACCATCTGCAACTCCAGTTCCTAGGGATCCAACGACCTCTCTGATCTCTCCAGGCATTGTATGACAGAGGTGCACTTGTACCCATTCAGGAAAAACCCTCATACACATAAAAGAAAATAATAAAATAATTTTTAAAACAAATAATAAAAATTTAAAAACATTTTATTTAATTTTTGTCCATTTCATACAATATGTGTCATGGGCTGGAGAGATGGCCTAGGGGTTAAGAGCACCAACTGCTCTTGCAGAGGACCCAGGTTCTATCCCCAGCACCCACATGGAGGCTGAGAACTGTCTGTAACTCCAATTCCAGGAGAACTCCAGTTCCAGGGGAATCCAACACCCTCTTCTGACCTCCGTGGCATTGCACAACACTGGTGCACAAACCTACATGCAGACAGTACATTCATACACATAAATAAAATAAAATAAACAATGTGTCATATTCAGACGCCCTCCCCATCTTCACCCCCTTCCTACCTCCACCCCTTTCCCGATCTGTACCCCCTTAGCCCTTCCCACCAGATTCCATGCATACTGTCTTATATGTTAAGGCCTATGAAGTCAAATTTGTGTCCCCAAATGCCTCTCAGTGTGATCCTATCCACTGGAGCCTGGTCAACCTATCTAGAATCACTCCCTTCAATAAGACCAACTCTCCTTCACCCAGCAGTGATCAATTGCCAATAGTTCTTCAGCCAAGAGTGGGGTTTGAGTTTGCAAGGGTCTTGTGCATGTTATCACATTGCTATAAGTTCATATGAGCAAGCTCTCAGATGCCTAGATAACTGTTTCCTTGTGATTATCCACCACCCCTGGCTCTTTCAGTCTTTCTGCTCCCTCTTCTTCAATGGTCCCTGAGCCCTGGGTGGCTGAGATTTAATATAGAAGTCCTTTCCAGGGACATGCACTCTGCAGTCTCTTATTCTCTACATTTTAGTCAATGCATGGCTTTCTGTGTTAATCACAATCTGTTGCATGTGGAAGCTTTGCTGGTGAGAGTTGAGAGATGCATTAATATGTTCTCTGTCCCCTGTTTCACTATGTTCCCAGAGCCTTAGGTGTACAGGGTCCATTGTAAATGTATCACTTAGGGCTGGGCATCTCACCGACATTTATTCTCTGCATTAGACCAGTGGGGGAAATAATTGTCTCTAGATATTGCAAAAAGAATCTTCTTTGATGAGTGGTGAGAGGTATGAGGTATACTTGTCTGTAAATACAAGGATACATATCTAGCATACAATAAGAAATTACATTAATTACATTTGTCTAGGGATATGACAGATGTGAGTCTTTCTCTGAGATCTATGATCCATCCATCGATGTGTATTTGACTGTTTGCAGTACCACATATGAATTCCCTCCCACTGAGTGGGTCTTAAGTCCAATTAGATAGCCGTTCATTTCCCCCCAAATAAAACTGCCTCTATTGCACCAATAAAGGGCCAGTCATTGTTGTAGTTATTAAGCTTTACAACTAGGTTGGACCACTGATTGATTTTTCTCCCTTAGGAGCTTTCATAACATTCTCTGACACTATGAGAACTACTCTTTAGGGAGGAAGATTCCAGGTCAGTTCAAGCTTGATTACTATAAGTCCTGCCTGAAAAGCTTTTTATATGCATCATCTAATGAGAAGGATACATTCTGAAAAATGTGTGGCTGGGGTTTCCATCATGTCCACATCAGAGTGTATTGCCACAGATTAGGATGGCATGACATGACTGAGTGATGTCATCTTAAGCTGTTTCCATTGTCCATGTAATCCATCACTTACTGAGTCACCAAAACGTGGTGCATAACTGTTTATTAAAATATTAAAATGCATACAAGCAAAATACACAAAAAGTAGGCCAACAAGATGGTGCAGTGGGTAGAGGCACTTGTAGCCAATCCTGGACAACCTGAATTCAATCCTCAGGAGAGAACTTGTTCTCCTACAACTTGTTCTCTGACCTCCTATGTACACCACAGCATGCACACTCACCCACACAAATACAGAGACACTAAATAAACAAAATGTAAAAAATGTTAATATATAGGGGCTGGAGAGATGGCTCAACAGTTAAGAGCACTAACTGCGCTTGCAGAGGACATGGGTTTGATTCCCAGCACCCACATGGCAGCTAAGAACCGTCTTTAACTCCAGCTCCAGGGGAATCTGACACCCTCTTCTGACCTCTGCAGCATTGCACGACATGGTTGCACCAACCTACATGCAGACAGTACATACACTTATACACATAAAAAATGTTAATATATAAAGAGCAAGAAAAAGTTTTACTTAGGGTTGGACATTTCACAGACACTTAATCTCTGTGTGTGACCAGTTGTGGAACTCTGTAATAGTCTCTGTCTATCAAAAGAAGCTTCTTTGATGAGTGGTGACTGGCATACTTCTATATGAGGATTTGGTGCTAGGATCCACAAATGAGGGAGAACATACATTCTTTGTTTTACTGAGTCTGTGTTACCTCTACACCTAAGGTTCATGGAATACAATAGAACAAGGGGTAGAGAGAATACTCCTTCTCTCAACTCTCAACGAGGCTCCCTCATCCAACAGAGGGCAACAAACACAAAGGACCACAAATGGCCAAAGTGTAAGGATTAAAAGTCGGCATACTCCTATAAATGTCACCTACCCAGGGCTCAGGGACCATTGCAGAAGAGGGACCAAAAAGATTGTTAGAGCCCAGGAAGGAGATGCAGGACCATATGGAAATAGATTCTATCAGTGTCCTGAGACCTTGCTCATATGAACTTACAGAAATGGTGTCAGCATGCACAAGACCCATGCAAACTCAACAAGTCAAAAAACCCCAGCATAGAACTGTGGAAATGAGCAGCAGGCCCCAACTTTAGCCAAAGAACTATTAGAGAGCTGATTACTCACAGGTGAAGAAGAGCTGATCTTCCTTAAAAGAGTGACTCTAGATAAGCTGACAAGACCCTAGTGGATGAACTTGCACCAAGGGACTAACTTGACTCAATAGGTCTTAAGATAAATGAGTAAATGAGTGAAATCCAGTGGGGGGATTATATATAGAGAGATGACTAAGATGCTGTGTATAAAATAAACAAAATTCAAATAAAATATACAAAAAGCAAAAAAATACAATAATGTATCTTGAGAGAGAAAATAACATTCCAGACAAAGACCCAAATCTAAACATATCCTAATATTTTCTGAGTATCAGATATAGATAAGAACTTTCTAAAAATCCAGGAATAGTACCTTTAAAAATCAGAGTCATCTCAAAGGAATGAACACTAAATGCTTTATAATTTATGCTACAGATCTAAGTGCTGGATAAAAGCCTAGATGGTTTTTAGGAAAGGTTGATGCAAAATTGAATCCCAGGAAAATTACTTTTCATGAAAGAAGGAAAGATGAGATCACACGAGCTACACACATTCCTTCTTCCAGAGCTGTTGAGCATTGTTCAAGTGAAAAATCTATGATCAGGAGAGCATAGGAAAGGTGGGCATGAGCAGGATTTAAGCACAAATAAACAATTGTAGATCCTAAAAATCACTTCTAAAACACAAGGTGTTTCATGTAAAAAAATGAGAAACAAGCATTGTTTGGCTTCACAGGCAGGAAGAGGTAGAAATTTCCAGTCAGTTTTACAAAATCTGCATAACTTTCAAATGAAAATTTAAGTAGAGGATTGGGGATTTCCCACTGAAGCACAGGAGTGTCCAAGTGGATTCTTTGGAGAACCTTCAGAACAGAAAGGGAAGAGTGAGTTAGACTTCCAATAAAAAGCCTCAAGCTTAGACAAGTCAACACTCCATAAGCAAGGAGAAAAGGAGAAAAGCGAATCAATCAAACAAACAAAAAGGGCATCTGAAGGAGGCAAGCAAAGCAAGCCTTCAACACAGTGAAGTGGCATTTGGGATTCACATTGGAATACAGGCAAAGAGAAACCCACATGCCAGGGACACGAAGAAGAGACAATATGGGAAAGGTGCAGGATAATTCCACACCAAGCTCCATAAACCCTGCGGAAGATTCCTACAGTAGGATCCCCCTGGGGATGACCCAGGACACAGATATTAGAAGTACAATTATGAACATACTCAAAGAAATAAAAAACTATAAAGAGCAAGTCAGAGAACTAAAAAAAGAGAATGAAAAACTCAAGAAGGACCTAGAGAGAGAGAATGACAAACTCCGGAAGGAAGTTGAAACACTGAAAAGATCCCATGTTGAAAAAGATAAGGAAACCAACCAGCAAAGCAAAGACCTATAGGAAGAGATTGAGAAGCTCCAAAAGGAAGTGGAAATACTAAAGAAATCAGAAGACGAAATGAAGAAGTAAATCAAACGTTCATCCAATCAAGAGGAAAGGAATGGGAAAAGCCTCGGAAGTAGAATGGAGGAAGCAGAACAAAGACTATCAGACCTGGAAGATAACACAGAACAACTAAAAACCTCAAGTAAAGAGTATGAAAAATTTTTAAATACGCAAAAGTGGAACAACCAGGAACTGTGGGACACTATGAAGAAATCAAACCTCCACATCATAGTAATAGAGGAAGGAGAAGAATCCCAAAATAATGGTATTGATCAGATCTTCAACAGAATAATAGACGAAAATTTCCCCAAACTAAAATAAGACAAACCAATACAAATGCAAGAAGCACATAGAACTCCAAACAGACAAGATCAGAAAAGAAACTTCCCATGACATATCATAGTTAAAATGCTAGATGCCCAAAACAAAGACAAAATTCTGAAAGCCACAAGATAAAGCCAACAAGTTACTTATAAGGGGAAACCTATCAGAATTACAACTGACTTCTCAGTGCAAACTATGAAAGCAAGAAAAACGTGAAGCAAAGCATTCCCAGTATTAAAGGACTATAGATGCCAACCCAGGTTACTATACCCAGCAAAAATGTCGATTATAGTTGAAGGAGAGAGAAAAATCTTCCATGACATAAACAAGATGAAAGAATACATGTCCAGAAAACCAACCCTTCAGAGAATACTTGAAGCAATTCAAAGGACAGAAGAAAGGAGCAATTAACCCCAGGCACCTAGAAAGAGAAATTAATAAAAGCATAACTGCAGAAGTAGAAACCTAGACCAAAACCACAAATGGATAATAAGATGAAAGGAAGCAACACAAATCTATCAGTTATAACCTTAAATATTAATGGACTAAATGCTCCAATCAAAAGACATAAACTGGGAGATTGGATTAGGAAACAGAACCCATCTATATGCTGTCTACAAGAAATGCATCTTACCTTCAAGGATAGGCACCACCTTAAAGTGAAAGGAAAGGAAAAAATATTCCAAGCAAATGGTACCAAAAAGAGAGCAGGTGTTGCTATTTTAATATCAGACAAAATAGACTTCAAAGTAAAAGAAATCAGAAGAGACAAAGAAGGCCATTACATTTTTATCAAAGGAACAATTCACCATGAAGATTTCACAAT
>VZQC01009088.1:2803984-2817422 GCA_009823505.1 Rhizomys pruinosus | reverse complement strand
TAAAGGTGATTAAGGAGAGGCCTAGTATTTACAAGTAAACAATGGGAAAGGTGAGATTAAAGTGATTAAGAGAGAGCCTGAGATTTACAAGTAAACAAACAGAATCATACCTTCAGGGCAAGACCACACCCAGCTAATCCTCAGACTTTTAAAGAAATACTGAAAGGTTTTCTACTCCAACAAGTCCAGGCAGAGAAAATTGCAAATGTGGTTGAAAGTAGGAGAGATCCATCCAAACTTGCAGCCACGATTCAGCAATTTATTCACGTGGTGTCTGGCTTTAGAGGCATGAAGTTTGCAAGAGTGAAGGGTATCATTTCTTCCTCCACGGTTTCAGGAGCCACAGAGGCCAGGCAGATGCATCAGGGGATCCCTGAATAAAGAGGCGCCTGATAGGCCATTGCGTGAATCTGTGAATGTGAAGCCTGGTTGGCAGCGAGACACCCAAGAGAACATTGAGTGCCAGCTGTGAGATATTTGCAAGGAGACTGCATAAGGGGTGGTACCAGCCTAAGAAAGAGAGTATGTTGCAAGCAAAGCCGGAAGGCTGAGCCATCTAAGCCCTTTTGGAAGTCAAGTCCCAGAAAGTTGCATGGAGCTAAGGACTTGGTTTGCCCTGCGGTTTTCGGTCTTGTTTTGTCCTGTATTTCCTCACTATTCCTCTATTCCTCCCTTTTGGAATGGGAATGTGTATTCGGTTCCACTGTACATTGGGAGTATGTAATTTGTCTTTTGATTTTACAGGAGCTTACAGTTTAGGAGATTGGCCTGAGTCTCAGAAGAGACTTTGGACTGTAGACTTGAATGGCATTGAAACTGGTAAAGACTATGGGGATTTTTAAGGTTGGACTAAATGCATTTTGCATTTTATATGATCAGGAGCCTATGGGGGCCAGGGAGTGGAATGTGGTGGCTTGAATGAGTGTCCCCCAAAGGCTTTAAGTATTCAGACATTTTGTCTCCAGTTGGTGGCACTGTTTTTGGAGGTCTTAGAGGGTGTGGCCATGCTAGAGGAAGTACATTATTGGGGGCAGGCTTAGTGAGTTTAACAAGCCTTGCTGTCTCCAGTTGCTCCCTCTCTGCTTCCTGTGCTCATTGCGAGATGTGACCCTCGGCTTGCTGCTCCAGCTCCAGCTGCCATGCCTCCTGACACAATGGACTCTAATTCCCTGGAACCATCAAAAGTAAGCTCAAATAAACTCGTCCTTTTTTTTTGTAAGTTCCTTGGTCATGGTTTTATCACAGCAACAGAAAAGTGACTAATACAGATAGAAACAGAGGGAATTCTCCGAAATTCCTTCTAGGAAGCCAGCATCGCTCTATTACCAAAACCAGGCAAAGATACAACCAAAAAGGTGAACTACAGACCTATCTCCTTAATGAACACAGATGCCAAAATTCTAAACAGGATACTGGCAAATCGCATACAGACCCACATCAAGAAGATCATCCTTCATGACCAAGTTGGATTCATACCAGAGATGCAGGGATGGTTCAACATACGAAAATCAATAAATAGAATCAACCATATAAATGGACTAAAAGACAAAAACCACACCATCATCTCAATTGATGCGGAGAAAGCCTTTGATGAAATCCAGCATCCCTTCATGCTTAAAGCCTTAGAGGGAACTGGATTGCAGGGATCATTCCTCAATGTAATCAAAGCCATATACAGGAAACCACAGCAAATATCATCTCCTAAATGGGGAAAAGACAGAAGCATTCCCTTTAAAGGTAGGAACTCGGCAAGGCTGCCTCCTGTCACCACTCCTCTTCAATATAGTGCTTGAAACACTTGCTAGGGCAATAAGGCAAGAAAAGGAAATTAAAGAAGTACTAATTCGAAAAGAGGAAGTCAAGTTATCCCTATTTGCTGATGATATGATTGTTTAATTAAGGGATGCTAAAACTCCACCAGAAAACTCCTAGAAATGATTAAGAGCTTCAGCAAAGTGGCAGGATACAAAATTAACCTAGAAAAATCAGTAGCCTTTCTTTACATCAACAACAAGCAACTGAAGAAGGAATTCAAAGAGAACTTCCCACTCACAATAGCCTCAAAAACAATAAAATACCTAGGAACAAACCTAACCAAAGACACCAAAGACTTCTATAACAAAAATTTTAAACCCTTGAAGAAGGAAATTGAAGAAGACATCAGAAGATGGAAAAACCTCCCATGCTCATGGATTGGGAAAATTAATATAGTTAAAATGTCCACTCTATCCAAACCCTTGTATAGATTTAATGCAATCCCAATTAAAATCCCCAAGTGTTTCTTCACAGGCTTGAAAAAAAAAAACTCCTTAATTTCATTTGGAAAAACAAAAGACCCCATTAAAAAAAGATCCTGAATAGCCAAAATGACACTGAGTGAAAAGAGCAAAACAGGGGGGATCTCTATACCAGACTTCAAACTATACTACAAGGCTATAGTCATAAAAACAGCTTGGTACTGGCACAAAAACAGTCCTGTTGACCAATGGAACAAAACCGAAGATCCAAATCTGAGCACATACAATTTCAGCCATCTCATATTTGACAAGGGGGCCAAGAAGACACAATGCAGGAAAGACAGCATCTGCAGCAAGTGGTCTTGGCAAAACTGGATCACCACTTGTAGAAGAATGAAATTAAACCCCTACCTCTCACACTGTACAAAAGTCAACTCCAGATGGATCAAAGACCTCAGCGTGAAACCCCAAACTCTGAAGGCAATACAAGAAAAATGGGCAGCAGCCTACAAGACATAGGTATAGGAAAAGACTTCTTTTTTTTAAACATTTTTTAAAATTTTGTTTATTTCTGTATGTGTATGAATGTACTGTCTGCATGCAAGTTTGTGCACCCGTGTCGTGCAATGCTGCGGAGGTCAGAAGAGGGTGTCAGATTCCCCTGGAACTGGAGTTCTCCTGGAATTTGGAGTTTCAGATGGTTCTCTGCCGCCATGTGGGTGCTGGGGATCGAAACCGGGTCCTCTGTAAGAGCAGTCAGCACTTTTAACCGCTAGGCCATCTCTCCAGCCCCAGGAAAAGACTTCTTAAATCAGACAGCAGCTGCGCAAGAGTTAAGGTCAACAATTGACAAATGGGACCTCATTAAACTCAAAAGCTTCTTCACATCAAAAGAAACAATCAAGGAAGTGAAGAGAAAGCCCACAGAGTGGGAGGAAACCTTCACCACAGATATATCTGACAAAGCATTGATTTCCAGAATATATAAACTACTCAAAAAACAAAGAAAAAAACAAATGACCCACTCAATAAATGGGGCAAAGAGCTGAACAGAGACGTCACAGGTGAAATTAGAGATGGCTGAGAAACACCTTAAGAAGTGTTCAACGTTGCTAGTAATTAATTAAGGAAATGCAAATTAAAACCACTTTATGATATCATCTTACTCCAATAAGACTGGCTAGGATGAAGAAAACAAATGATACCAAGTGCTGGAGAGGTTGTGGGGAAAGAGGAACACTCATCCACTGCTGGTGGGAATGTAAACTGGTACAACCACTATGGAAAGCAGTGTGGAGAACCCTTGGAAGACTTGGAATGAACTTGCCGCATGACCCAGCCATACCATTCATGGGGATGTTCCCACAAGACTCATCTTACTGCAGAGATACATGCACAGCCATGTTTATTGCAGCTCTCTTCTCAATAGCAAGGAGCTGGAACCAACCCAAGTGCCCTTCAACTGACTAGTGGATAGAGAAAATGTGGTACATCTACACAATGGAGATCTATGCAGCGGTAAAGAAAGATGACATCATGAGCTTTGCAGGTAAATGGCTGGAGCTAGAAGATATCATGCTGAGTGAAGTAACACAGTCCCTAAAAAACAAACAACAAATGGTATCCCTCATCTGTGGATGTTAACACCAATTACCTAATTGTATGGCAAACTGAGCAACGTCAATGTGATCTGAAAACAACTGTGCTCCTCTTACATTGTGAGTCCATTAAAAAAATAATAAACAAAAAAACTGTAAGTTATAAAATGAAAAAAAGAAAATTTACAAAAAGCATAAAAACGAAAGCTAAAATTTAATATCACTTACTATTTTAATTTATACTTCTAGCTAAAATAATAGAATCCAGCAATATATTAAAAGAATCATTTTCCATTACCTAATAAGGATTGTGCCAGGAATAAAGCAGGATTCAGCCTTATTAAATCAATATACATTAACATAGCATTAAGTCAAAACATATGAATATCTCAAGGGATCCTGAAAGGCAAAAAAGAATTTAACAGTCATTTCCCATTTATTTTAATTGGAAATAAAAGTATACACCCTAACCTAATCAGGAATATTTACAGTGGATCAAATTTGAATATTTATTTTGGATCAAATTCCAAATTGACAATAAGATATTTGATCAGTCTCTTTTAAATTCAAGCATAAAATACAAATATTATTAGTCACTCTTATTAACTAGCATGAAAACTGTAACCCATGTAGCAAAATTAAAGGAAGTTATATGAATCATTTCTAGACAGAGATAAAGTTAAATATTTGTAAATTATCTTCTGCAAAATCACCTTTAAAAGTGAATAGTTACTTAGAAAAGAGGGCCAACAATAATAAACAGGTGTACAAAAATCTTTACTCTAAACCATGAATGCAAGTGTAGAAAATACCTTTCTAAAAAGATGGCATGGGTGCAATAAAATACTAAGATACCATTTGAGATTCACTTTATCAAAGCTGTTGGTTTGGAGACAAGACCAGCTCATACTTAGACACATCTTGCTAGTGACATGTACACTGTTACCAATTTTATAAAATTGACTAGGGAGCCGGGCATGGTGGTGCACACCTTTAATCCTAGCACTCAGGAGGCAGAAGCAAGGTGGATCTTTGTGAGAGCCTGGTCTACAGAGAGTTCCAGGACAGCTGGGGCTACAGGGAGACCCTGTCTGGAAAAGACCAAAAAAAAAATTGATTGGGAACTTGTCTACCTCTTCCTCCATTCTGAGAAAGTTTGAATTGCATGGGAATCATCTGTTCTTAAAAGTTTGGAAGGACTCATTTGTGAAACCAAAAGATTCTTGTTTCTCATAATTTTTATAGTATGTCTCTTGGGTTCCACATGGTGGAAGAAAAGAACCAACTGCTACAGGTTTCATTCTGACTCCACATACATGCTGTGGTTCATGCTCACCCACTCACATCCCCACACATAATTTTAATGCTATTAAATTATGTAATAGGACATTAAAATTTTTAATATATTTTATTCATTTTTAAAGATTTCACATATGCATACAATATATTTAAATCATATTCATCCCCATCACCCACACCTCCCCCAACTCCTCTCAGATTCACCTCTGCTCCCTCCCAACCTCAGGCCCACTGATTCCAATTTGTGTTGCTCTATACCGTTGGTGTATGTCCATCTTCTGGAGTGTGGTTGACCTACCAGGGGCCATGCCCTTAAAGAAAACTGACACTCTTCTCCCAGAAGACATTAACTATAATTCTTGAATGAACTCTAGAACAACTTATGGAATAAAGATGAAATAAAAGTGGAAATATTAAATACCAGATACCAGTAAAATATTATACACAGAAAATATTTGTTCTGTATTCAAGTTGAGATTATAGCTTTAACATCATTCACCAAAAAACCCTTCCTTTATCACTATCATAGCATGTTTTTAGCCAAAACTATGAAAAACTCCTAATATTTTGGCTAAATGAAATCAGCAGTTTTTATTAGCTATTTTAATTTCTTTCTAAATATATATTTTTATTATCATATATTTATTGTATGTAGTGCTGGGATTCATGATAACAACATTTTTTCAGAGTTAACATACAGTTTATTCCTGGAGGACATAATTCTGGTACATATGTGACATGTACATGGGTATACTTTGAAGTGGTACAGTTGGGAGGGAACCACAGCAGCATGAGGAGTGGACTAGTGTGGTTGAATTATGCCTAGGACAATAAACCTTTGCAGAGAAAAACTTTGGAGAGACTGAGAGAAAGATGCAGGACATGTATGGCAGAGTACATGAACTGGAGTGGGGTGAGGGGGGAGGGAAAAGAGAATATGTCCAAATTGAGCTGAAAAATGATGCATGAAATATATAAAACATCAATAAAAGTATTATATTAAAAGAGAAAATCCTTTCCTACACCTATAGGTTATAGGGTACTGCCTTTGTTTTTCTCCTAACAGTTTTCAAGTTTCAGGTTTCACACTGAGGTCTTTGATCCATTTGGAGTTGACTTTTGTGTAGGGCAATAATAGATAAGAGTCTAATATCATTCTTGTACAGGTGGATAACTAGTTTTCCAGCACCATTTGTTAAAGATGCTGTCTGTGTATGTTCTTGTTAAATATCAGACACAATCTGTATGAACTTGTGTGGGTCTTCTATTTTGGTTCATTGATCTATGTATTTTGTGGAAGTACCATGTTGTTTTCATGACTATAACTCTATAATATATATATATATATATATATATGCATGTGTGTGTGTGTGCATTTTTGTGTTGCTTCACTTTCTCTTTTTATTGTTATTAAACTTTTTCCATACATCATACATCATTTCTCAATCAAATTTAGAGTCACTTCCCTTTCCATGCCCCCCACTCCACCTGAGTTCCTACACTCTGCCATACATGTCTTGCATCTCTCTCTCTCTCTGAGTCTTTCCAGGGTTTTTTTCCAGTTCTTTTGTTGTTGTTTTTCTCTCTATCTTGTATTGCTTCAATATATATACATAAATATATATATACATACATACATACACACATTTCTTTTTTTCTTTTCTCTTTTTTTTTTTTGGCTAAAAGATGTCATGTTTTCCTTAAGGAAGTGTTTGAAGGTTCCTCCTTGGCAAGCCCAAACAACCAACAATCTTGCCCTTGTGCTCCACATTGGGGTCTTTCCCTCCCATGGTCCCCCAAATGAGGTCCAGTAAACACGTGTCCTGTCTTGATCTTCCTGTACTGGCCTCCATGATACAGCCCAGGTAGTCCAACAATGCCAGTCTATACTCTGATGAGGCTGAAATCCCAGTAGCTGCTCAGTCCACAAGCTGGATATCTCAGTAGTCGCCATCTGGCATTAAAAGTTTGGAAGATTCTTGGAGAGGACATGAGTCTTCAGTTCATATTGGAGGGTTAAAAACCTGTGTCTCAGGGCTGGAGAGATGGCCTACCAGTTAAGAGCTCTGACTGCTCTTGCAGAGGATCCAGGTTCGATCTCCAGCACCCACATGGCAGCTGAGAACCGTCTGTAACTCCAGTTCCAGGGGAATCTGGTGCACTCTTCTGACCTCCGCGATATTGCACGACACGGGCGCACAAACCTACATGCAGACAATACATTCATACACATAAATAAATAAAAGATAAAAAATAAAAAAATAAAGCTGTGTCTCATGTCTTTGAAGAATGGCAAAAGCAGTGGCAGTCACAGAGTAGATGCACTTGCCAGTAAGAATTGAAGACAGGCCAAACAACAGTGCTCTCTCTTTTTTTCTTTTTTTCTTTTTACTAAGATCTCAAGTTTTATATCTGAAGTACAATTTCTCAGGCCTTACTGATTAATTATTTCTGATTTTACTTTCCTTTTGGATGCTTAAGGCCACACAGCCCAGATTAACCAAGGTTTTTGCCTTCTTAAGGTCAGTTGAGGATCTGGTCCTCAGGCGTCACTCGGGGTTATTTTGGGGGCGGAGAGTGGGAGCCTCTGGCTCCTTTCAGCTTTTCATTTACCAATTCCATCCACTCAAGGGCAAAATCAGGTTTTGCTAGACCAGGCTTCCCTTTTTGAAGCATGAGCAGACTTTCCTGTTTATAGACTGGACACTGGCTGAAGTCCCATTAGTGGATCTCCAAGACCTCCCTACACAGGAAGACTGGTGACTCACATTTGCAGGACTTTTAGAGAGATGCCCCCATGCATAGTCCCCTGAGACTTAGTTGACCTCTGAGGGCAAGGACCAAAGTTATCCCTTAGGTCCCTCAGCCAAATTGGTATGGGTGTTAAGTATGGTTGTTAAGCACCCAGAAAGGCTAAGTTACACCAGCCTAATACATCGCACCTATATTAAAATTGTATCTTCTGAAAACAAACTGTATGTTTTTTCCATATCATATTTCTTGATTCACATTTTTACATTTTAATTTTATATTACTCAAAGATGCATACATACCCACCATGATATACCAAAAATCTAAAGTCTGAAAATAAATGGTAGGTTAGTTCTAGAACCTGTCTAGGGATTCACAATATAATAGAACAGTTGTTTTCAAATCACGAGGACTATAACATTAATGTTGCTCAGTTTGCCTTACAACTACATACTTGTTACTAGCATCCACAGATGAGGGATACCATTCATCGTTAGTTTTTCTGGGACTGTGTGTACTTGACTTAACATAATATCTTCTAGTTTCATCCATTTACCTGCAAATTTCATGTTGTCATCCTGCATTGTGTAGATGTACCACATTTTTCTCTATCCAGTTGTCAGTTGAGGGGCACTTGGGTTGGTTCCAGCTCCTTGCTATTGTAAAGACAGCTGCAATAATCATGGCTGTGCATGTATCTCTGCAGTAACATGAGTCTTGTGGGTACATACCCAGGAGTGGTTTGACTGGGTCAGGTAGTAGGCTCATTTTGAGTCTTTTAAGACTCCACACTGCTTTCCATAGTGGTTTTATGAGTTTACATTCCCACCAGCAGTGGATGAGTGTTCCCCTTTCCCCACAACCTCTCCAGCATTTGGTATAATTTGTTTTCTTGATCTTAGCCAGCCTTATTGGAGTGAGATGATATTTTAAAGTGGCTTTAATTTTCATTTCCTTAATTATTAGTGATGTTGGACACTTTTTAAGATGTTTCTCAGCCATCGCTATTTCCTCACTTGTGAAGTCTCTGTTCAGTTCTTTACTCCATCTTTCGAGTAAGTCATATGTTTTCTTCTTTGTTTTTTGAGTAGTTTATATATTCTGGAAGTTAATGCTCTGTCAGATGTGTCAGCAGTGAAGGTTTCCTCCCACTCTGTGGGGTTTTTTAATTTTATTTATTTCTGTATGTGTATGAATGTACTGTTTGCATGCAGTTTTGTGCACCCATGTCGTGCAATGCTGCGGAGGTCAGAAGAGAGTGTTGGATTCCCCTGGAACTGGAGTTCTCCTGGAATTGGAGTTTCAGATGGTTCTCGGCTGCCATGTTGGCGCTGGGGATTGAACCCAGGTCCTCTGTAAGAGCGGTTGGTGCTCTTAACCTCTAGGCCATCTCTCCAGCCCCTGCTCTGTGGGTTTTATCTTCACTTCCTTGATTATTTCTGTGGGTTTTACCCTCACTTCCTTGATTATTTCTTTTGCTGTACAGAAACTTTTAAGTTTGATAAGGTCCCACTTGTCAATTGTCAACCTTATTTCCTACGTAGCTGCTGTCTGATTTAGAAAGTCTTTTCCTATGCCTATGTCTTGTAAGTTGCTGCCATTTTTTTTTTCTATCAACTTCAGCGTTTTGGGTTTCACATTGAGGTTTTTTATCCATTTGGAGTTGATTTTTGTACAGGGTGAGAGGTACGGGTTTAATTTTATTCTTCTACAATTAGTGAACTGGTTTTGCCCAACACCATTTGCTGAAGATGCTGTCTTTCCTCCATTGAGTCTTTTTTATCCCCTTGTCAAATATGAGGTGGCTGAAATTGTATGTGCTCAAGTTTGGATCTTCAGTTTTGTTCCATTGGTCAACAGATCTGTTTTTGTGCCAGAACCAAGCTGTTTTTATGACTATAGACCTGTAGTATAGTTTGAAGTCTGGTATATAAATCCCCCCTGTATTGCTCTTTTCACTCAGGGTTGCTCTGGCTATTCAGGGTCTTTTGTTGTTCCATGATAACTTTTAAAAATTTTTTTGTTTTTATTTATTTTTTATATTCTTTTATCTCAATGTCTATTTTTATTGAATTTTTGTCCATTTTATACAATACATCTTAATCATATTTAGAGCCCCTCCTCCATCTGCACCCTCCACACCCCTCACTGGATTTCATGAATTCTATCATATATGTTAAGACCTATCAAGTCAAATTTGTGTATCCAGATGTCTCCAAGTACAAGTTGATCCACTGGAGTCTGGTTAGCTATCTTAGGTTAGTATCACTCCCTTAAAGAAGATCAACTCTCCGTCACCCACTAGTAATCAGCTGCCAATTGTTCTGCTAAGGTTTGGTCTTGTTTTTATTTTTAATTGTGAGTGTGTGTGTGTGTGTGTGTGTGTGTGTGCGCGCGCGCGCGCACACGCGCGCACATGCGCAAATGAGTGCAGGTGCCCAAGGAGTCCAATGCATCAGATCCCCCTGCACCTGGAGTTACAGACAGTTGTAAGCTACCAGACATGAGTGTTGGGAATCAAACAGGTCTTCTGTCTGCAAGAGCAATACACCCTCTAAACCACTGAGCCACCTCCCCAGCCCCAATAATGGCCATTTCATGGACTTTGACCATATTTGTCCCCTCACATTCCCCCACTAGTCTTACCTCCTCCTTTCATTCCTATGAACCACAAACAAGAGAAAATGTGATATTTATTTTTCTGCATCTGACTTATTTCACTTACTTGTTGATCTCTGGTTGCATCCAATTTGCAGCAAATGACATAATTCTATTCTTTATGGCTGAAAAAAACTCCATTGTGTCTCCATACCAGACTTTCTTTATCCTTTCATCTTTCATCCAGGCTGATTCCATAAATTGGCTATTTGTGGATAGTGCTACAGTAAATATGAATGTGTAGGTGTGTTTCTGGTGTGCTAACTCAATGTCCTCTGAGTAAATACCCAGTAGGACAGCTGGGCCATCTAGTAGTTGTAGTTTTAGATTTTTTAAAGATTCTCCATACTGATTGCCATAGAAGCTCGATTTATTTGCATTTACACAGCGGTGTGAGCAAATAAAGATTCCCTACACCCTCGCCAGCATTTCTCATCATTTCTTTCTTAATGATGGCCATTCTGGCTAGAGTGAGACAAAATCTTAATATAGTTTGAATTTGCATGTTTTTCATTGTCTTAATATGTTGAGCAATTTTTCATATGTTTATTTGTCTTTAATCTTTTTTATTTTATTTTTTATTGTCTTTAATCTTTTTGTTTATTGTCTTTAAACTTTTCTTTCTGAAAATTTTTTATTCATTCCCTGAATATTTCATACAACTGTACAAAGCATGTTGATCATATCCATGTACCACTCATCTCCCTCCAAGTCCCTTTGGTGCCTCTCACCCCATCTCCCTCCCAACTTCCTGTTCCTTTTCTGTCATTATTAATAATCACAAGTTCAATCACTATATCACATTTTGATAGTACTATGACATTTTCAAACATACTATGCCTTTGGATTTTATCTTTTGACCTTCATTTCATCAACCCATTTATGATTGGGTGGCTTGATATTTTTCATATTTCATTTTTCAAGTTCTTGACATATTCTGTATACTAATGCTCTCTCTGATGTATGATTAGCAAAGGGTTTTAGGGTTTTTTCCCCCATTCTTCCTGTTTTTTTCCTTACTCAATTGTCCCCTTTGCCATGAGGCAGCTTTTTAATTCCAAGAAATCCCCTTTGTCAGTCCCTGTAATTATTTTCTAAGCTATAGGAATACTTTACAGAAAATTCTTGTTCATGCCTATATAATGAAATGTTTTCTCCTGTGTCTTCCTCTAATGCTTTCATGTCTTATATTAAATATTTCATCATCAGTTTTAATGGATATTTTTATAAGGTGAGAGACAGAGATCTAGTTTCATTGTTCTGCATAAGGCCATCCTTATGTTTGTTGAAGTGCCTGTTCTCTCTCTCATATATATAATATATATATACATAAGTATATATATATATGGTGTTGTGGGTGTGTGTGTGTGTGTGTGTTTTTCTTTGAGACAAGATCTCCCTGTCGCCTCAGCTAGTCTGGAACTTGCTATGTAGACCAGGCTGGCATCTATCTCTCAGAGATCTGCCAGCCTCTGCCTCCGGAGTGCTGGGATTAAGGGGGTGCACAACCACATCCAGCTCCAAAGTATATTTTTAACAGCTTTGTAAAAAATTAGATGGATATGGAGGGGGCCCCTGCACTCAGTGGTTAAAAGTGTTTACTGCTCTTGAGAACCAAGTTCACTTCCCAGCACCCATATTGGGTGCTTTACAACTGCTTACTTCCAGTTCAGGGGATCAGATGCCCTCTTCTTGCCTTCATGGACACTGTACTCGTGTGTATAAACCCATACATGGTCACATATACATACACAAGGCCTGCCCAAAATCAAGCCAGTCAACACTCCATCAGAGTGGGAAGTGGCTCATAAGCCTGCACCCCTGAAGAACACAACCATGGACAGCACAAACTGAAGTCACTCGGTTATTACATTTTAAAATAAAGAGCACATGGAGGCTTAGATAGGTCAGTGTGGATCTGGAAGGTGTTAAGGGGAGGAGTTGGGGATGAATATGCCAATGTATTGTACAAAATAAAAGAATTAATAAAAAACACTTTAAAATAAAATAATTCTTCAAAATAAATGGCTATAACTTTATGGGGTCACTTCTGAGTTCCTCTATTCTATCCTGTTGTCCTACCTACATATTACCTTTGTGTCAGCATAACGCAAAGTTTTTCTTACTATGACCCTGTAGTATGACTTGAAATCAGATTTTTTTATTACTTCTTTATTTTTTTCATTTTTATTTATTTTCTTAATTTTAAAAAAATATTTTATTTATTTATTTATGTTTATGAATGTACTGTCTGCATGTAGGTTTGTGCACCCATGTCATGCAATGCTGCAGAGGTCAGAAGAGGGTGTCGGATTCCCTTGAAACTGGAGTTCTCCTAGAATTGGAGTTACAGACGGTTCTCAGCCACCATGTGGGTGCTGGGGATCGAACCCAGATCCTCTGTAAGAGCAGCCGGTGCTCTTAACCACTAGGCTATCTCTCCAGCCCTATTTTTTTCATTTTTAAACAATAAGTAATAATTTATAAGTACAAGCATCCTTCATGTAAAACCAATTTGCAAGCAATTGTGCCCAAACCCACACAGCCCATGGATCCCACCATCCAGCTGGGGGGGGGGGACTTATATGTTCAATCAAGTTGATCAAATGAGTGTCCAGACTATATTGCTGTAGTTTCACCATTCACCCCAATCACAGCCCTTACATTCTACCATGCCCCCTCTTCTGCAGATTGTTCCCTAGGCTTAGAAAAGGGGCACAGGTGGACAAGAAGCAAAACAGTCTACTTTCTCTGGAGCTGTTGTTTTGGACTCTGGTAATTCTGGCTGATTCCTTTCATGGGCTTACAGCTTGTCCAGGAATAACCTTTCTTTTCTTTTCTTTTCTTTTTTTTTTTTTTTTTTTTTTTTTTTTTTTTTTTTTTTTTTTTTTTTTT
>VZQC01009088.1:2738807-2797025 GCA_009823505.1 Rhizomys pruinosus | reverse complement strand
TTGGAAGCCTAGTCACTCTTCTCTTCCTGTTTGAAGGTTCTCCAAAAAAATTCCACTTGGTACTCTCTCACTATTTCCCGTTGGCGGGGGAAGGGGAGGATATGTGCCTGACCTAGCCCGCACCCCGGTACCTGCCTGAGCGACTTCCGCGTTCCTGTGCCTCAGGATTTTGTGAAACCTTTTTGTGATTATTTTTACACAGGATTGCTCTTACTACCTGGGGTGTTTTGTGATTCTATATGAATTTTAAGGGTTTTCTTTTCTGTGACCAGCAATGGAATTTTTATGGGGATTGCATTGACTCTGCACATTACTTTTGGAAATATAGCCATTTTCATAACACTAATTCTATTGACCCATGAGTGTGGGAACTCTTTCCATCTTCTAATGTCTTCAGTTTCTTCCTTCAGTGTTTTAAAATTTTCACTGGAAAGCTCTTTCATTTCCTTGGCAGCGTTCATTTTTATATATGTATATACTTATGTGTATATATAATATTTCATTTATTATTTTTATTTTATGTCTGTGAGTGTTTTGCCTGCATCAATGTAGGTGTACCCATGTCATGCAGTGCCCACAGAGGTCAGAAGAGGGCATTGTATCCCCTCCAACTAGAGTTACAAATGGTTGTTAACCACCATGTGGGTGCTAGGAATGGAACCTGAGTCCTCTGCAACAGCTAATAGTGCTTGTTGTAGTTTGTCTTCCATTGCTGTGACAAAACACTCTGGCCAACACCTACTTGGGGAGGAAAGGGTTTATTCAGTTTACATCTCCTGGGTCACATTCTCAGGGAGCCCAAGGCAAGAACTCAGGGCAGGAACCTGGAGACAGGAGCTGAAGCACAGGCCATGGGGGAGTACTGTTCACTGGCCTTGCTCCCCTGGCTCATGCCCGCCTGCCTTCTTATACGGACACAAACAACCTGCCTAGGTGGCACTACTCATTGTGGGATGGGCTCTCCCACACTGCTCAACCATCAAGACATACTCCACAGATGTGACCACGGCCGTCCAATGGAGCAATTCCTCATGAGGCTCCCTCAACCCAGATGTGTCAAGTTTAAAGTCTATCCAGCACAATTGACCCTTGTCAACTTGACACACAAACACAATCACTATTAAACCACCACCTTTCCAGTTCTTATCCCCAAGTATGATGGTAACATTAATCAAACCTAAGACAGTACAACCTTAAAGCCCCACAGTCCTTAAATGTTCCAAATGCTTACAAGTTAGTTCAGTCTATTAAAAGCTCTTAACTGTGGCTGCTGTAAAATCCAAAACAATACTGTCTTATTTCAAAGGGAAGAATCAGGCCTCTCAAACAAAACCTAAGTCCAGAAAGTAGCTCAAGGCTGGCACCTGGGATTCACTCATGATCTTCTGGGCTCCAAAGGGTTTTGGCAGCTCCCTCTCTCCGACTCTGCCACTGTGGCACACACAACTCACTTGCAGGCCCAGTAGCTCCATTCCACACTGTGCTGCTCTGGTGGTCATCTTATGGTCCTGGCATCTCCAAAATGCTGGGGTTGCCACTGAAACTGAGGCAGCACCTTCCCCAATGGTCTCTTCTGGACCTCTCCTGGTGCAAAGCCTCCAGCTTCTCTCCATGACCCCTGCAATCCTGGGGTCTTCACTCAAACAGGTGCACTTCCACCAATGGTCTTTCCAGACCTCTCACAGTGCCAAGCCTCGGCTGCTCTCTGTGACCCCCATCAAATTTCAATACAGAACAATAGGAGGCTCTTACACACTACCAAGTCCTGCTTCTGGCTTGAGATGGAGGCTCAGGCCCCTTCTGGATCACAGTTTTGTGTGCTGACCCTGAAGAAGAAATTCTTCCCAGAAGATTTCACCACAGTGATGCTGGTCTCTTGTTATACACAGCTGATTTTTCAGCCCAGCTAACCAGCATCAATTGTCTCAGTACAACAAGCTTTCACTTCAGGTTCTGGTCTCTTGTTACTTACAGCTGATTTCTTCAGCCCCAGCTGACCAAACCCACAGATTACACAGTCCTGATGTCTCTGTTCCCCTTTGAAACTGAAACTTCACAAACCAGGCCTCCACTCTTCTACAAATCCTTCAGCAAAACTGCTCCAAGCTCCACAGCACACAATCTTTAGGCATTCAATGATCTTCCCAGCCAAAGTTCCAAACACTCCACATCCTTCTCCCAAAAACCAAGGTCAGGTCTGTCACAGCAATACCCAACTCTTCTGGTACCATTTCTGTTGTAGTTTGTCTTCCATTGCTGTGACAAAACACTCTGGGCAACACCAACTTGGGGGGGAGGAAAGGGATTATTCAGCTTACATCTCCTGGGTCACAGTTCTCAGGGATCCCAAGGCAAGAACTCAGGGCAGGAACCTGGAGGCAGGAGCTGAAGCACAGGCCATGGAAGAGTACTGTTCACTGGCTTGCTCCCCTGGCTCATGCCCAGCCTGCCTTCTTTTTTTTTTTTTTATTAATTTTATTTATTTCTGTATGTGTATGAATGTACTGTCTGCATGCAAGTTTGTGCACCCATGTCGTGCAATGCCACGGAGGTCAGAAGATGGTGTCGGATTCCCCGGAACTGGAGTTCTCCTGGAATTGGAGTTTCCGACGGTTCTCGGCCGCCATGTGGGTGCTGGGGGATAGAACCAGGTCCTCTGTAAGAGCGGTCGGCGCTCTTAACCGCTAGGCCATCTCTGCAGCCCACCAGCCTGCCTTCTTATATGGTACACAACAACCTGCCCAGTGGTGGCACCACTCATTGTGGGATGGGCCTCTCCCAACTGCTTCCATCAAGACATACTCCACAGATGTGGCCACAGTCCAATCCAATGGAGCCAATTCCACCATTGAGGCTCCCTCAACCCAGTGTGTCAAGTTGACACTAAGCATCCAGCACAGTGCTCTTAAACACTGAGCCATCTCTCTTACCCACATTCCAATTATATCTATATATATATAATATATATATATATCTATATATATTTTTTTTTTTTTTATTTCTGTATGTGTATGAATGTACTGTCTGCATGCAAGTTTGTGCACCCGTGTCGTGCAATGCCGCGGAGGTCAGAAGACGGTCTCGGATTCCCCTGGAACTGGAGTTCTCCTGGAATTGGAGCTTCAGACGGTTCTCGGCCGCCATGTGGGTGCTGGGGATCGAACCCGGGTCCTCTGCAAGAGCGGTCGGCGCTCTTAACCGCTAGGCCATCTCTCCAGCCCCCCCAATATATTTTTAAACCACTGTAAATGGTATTGTTTTCTTGATTTCTCAGAGTGTTTGATATTGGCATATAGAAAACGTTCTGATATTCATGCTGATTTTATAGCTTGCTATTTTGCTGAAGGCATTTATCAGGTCTACAAATTTTCTGGTGGATTCTTTAGAGTCTCATGTATAGGATCATATTTTCTACAGATAGGGATACTTTGACTTCTTTTCCTGTTGTAATGCTTTTATTTCTCCTGTCTTATTGTACTAGTTAAGATGTCAAGTTCTATATTGCATAAGAATGGGAAAGTGGATACAACCTTTTTTCATCCCTGATTTTAGAGAAAATGCTTTGATTTCCCTTATTTAGTATATTTGTTATAGGTTTGTCATATGTAGACTTTTTATACTGGTGTATATTCATTCAATTCTTAGTTTCTTCAGGGATTTTTATCATAGAAATATGTTGGACTTTCTCAAAGGCCTTTTTGTGACACTAGATTTGTGTGTATTGAAGCATCTTTGCATCCTTGAAATGAAGCTCAATTGGTCATGGTAAATGATCATCTTGGTATGTTGATACGTGGTTGAATTTGGCCTGCAATTTCCTTTTTGTTATTTCTTTGTCTGGTTTGGTGTATGACTATAATACTGGCTTTATAAAAATAAATATGTTAGTATTTTTCCATTTCTATTTTTGGAATAGTTTGGTTATTTAAAGGCCTATAGAATTCAACTATGGGACTGGAGAACCCACATGGTGGCTGAGAACCATCTTTAACTCCATTTCCAAGGGAATCTGACACCCTCTTCTGACCTCTGCAGCACTGTATGACACGGGTGCACAAACCTACATGCAGACAGTACATTCATACACATAAAAAATAAATAAAATTTTAAAAAACAATTCAACTATGAATCTATCTTGGCTTGGGGCTTTTTAGTTGGGAGTCTTTTTTTTTTTATTACTGCTTCAATCTTGTTGCTTGTTATCTGTCTAAATTGTTTATATTCCTTTGGTTTAATTTTGAAAGGTCAGATATATCTAGAAAAGTATGCCTTTTATTTAGATTTTCCAATTCTTTTGAATATAAGTTTTCAAAGTATGCCCTAAAAGCCCTCTGAATTTTGTTGGTGTATATTTTAATATCGCTCTTTAAATTTCTAATTATATTAAGCTGTGTCTTCTATTTATTATTTTGGTTAGTTTGGCTAAAGGTTTTTATTTTATTTATATTCTTTAGAGTCTTCTTATCTTATTTAAAGATTTTTTAAATTTTATTTATTTATTTATTTATTTATTTATGTGTATGAGTGTACTGTCTGCATGTAGGTCTGTGTACCTGTGTTGTGCAATGCCGCGGAGGCAGAAGAGGGTGTCAGATTCCCCTGGAACTGGAGTTAAAGATGGTTCTTAGCCACCATGTGGGTGCTGGGAATCAAACTCAGGTCATCTGCAAGAGCAGGTGGTGCTCTTAACCGCTGAGCCATCTCTCCAGCCTTAAAGATTTTTTAAATGTTATGTGCATATGTGAGTCCTTACATGTATGTATGTGCCTGATGTACATGCTTGGTGCCCACAGAGGCCAGAAGTGCTCTTAACTGCTGAGCCATCTCTCCGGCTCCTTGTTTATTCTCTTGAAGAACAAACTCTTTGTTTAATAGGCTTAAAAAACCCATTTATTTAGTTATTGTTATGGGGTAGTGTATGCCACAGCATGTTCACATGGAGAGCGGAGGACAACTTGGATTGGTCCTTCTAGTATATGGGTCCCAGAAGTTGAACTCAGGTCACTAAACTTTACAGCAAGTGCCTTTACCAGTTGAGCCACTTCACTGGCCCTCACTGATTTTATATGTTGTTCTCTTCACATCCATTTTGCTTATTTTGCCCTGAATTATTATTTCTTTTGATCTATTTACTTTGGGTTTTACTTGTTTTTATTTTTCTACAACTTTGAGGTAGAATTTTTTGGAAAATTTTAAGTGTATTAATGCTATGCAATTCCCTCCCAGAACCACATTCATTATATCCTACAAGTTCTGATATATTGTGTTTTCATTTTCATTCAATTGCAGAAATGTTTTCTAATCTCTCTCTTGATATTTGCAATGCTCCATTCATCATTCAATAGTGTTCTGTTCAATCTCCTTGAATTTCTATATGTTCTATGGTTTCTCATGCTGTTGATATCTAGAATTATTCTTTTGTAATAATACAGAATACAGGAAAACATTTCAATTTTCTTTTATTTATTAAAACTTATAAGCCAGGCATGGTGGAGCATGCCTTTAATCCTAGCACTAGAGAGGCAGAGGCAGGCGGATTTTTGTGAGTTCAAGGCCAGTGGTCTACAGAGTGAGTTCCAGGACATCTTGGACTACAGGGAGACCCTGTCTTAAAAAGACCAAAAAAAAAAAAAAAAAACTTACAATTTGTTCTACTTTTTTTTTCCTTTGGTCTTTTTGAGACAGGGTCTCCCTGTAGCCCCAGCTGTCCTGGAACTCACTATGTAGATCAGGCTGGTCTTGAACTCATACAGATCTGCCTGCCTCTGCCTCCCAAGTGCTGGGACTAAAGGCATGCACCACCACACCTGGCTCAATTTGTCCTATTTCAAGGAAGGTTCCATATATAGTGGAACAGGGAGCAGTGACAACATTAATGGATCTCTCAACTCTCACCAGAAAAGCTTCCTCATCCAACAGATGGTGATTAACACAGAAAGCCACACACTGGCCAAAATGTAGAGAATAGGAGAATGCATAGTGTGTGTCCTTAGATAGGACTCCTATATTAAACCTCACCCACCCAAGGCTCAGAGACTATTGTAGAAGGTGGGGGTCAGGGGATAGGGAGAGAGACTGTAAGAACCAGGGATCATGGATGAAAATGAGGAAACAGTTTTTCAGGTGGCTGAGAACTTGCTCATATGAACTTAGAGCATTAGTGACAGCACGCATTAGATGCAGGCAAATTCAACCACACAAAAATCCAGCATAGAAGTGGGAAAATGCATAAGCAGCCCCAACATTAGCTGAGGAACTAACATTGTTTGCAACTGATCACTGCTGGGTGAGGGAATTGTCTTCTTTAAGGGAGGGAGTATAGTAGATATGATGGCCAGGCTCCAATGATGGACTCATGTTGGTTAAATATATTGTCTGTTGGTCTTTTAATCATGCATGGCCGCAATCCACATAATGTTCTTCCCTCCTAGAACCAGGCTGGCAGCTTCACAAGGCTGTAAGCCTCACGGGTGTCTCCTGCCAGCAGGCTAACAGTTCCTAGGATGAGCTTCTGGCAAGGAGAGGGAAGGGGACCACAAGAAGTTACCTGGAGAGGAATAAAAGAAATGGACTCAGAAATGGTCTGGGAGATAGACTCAGTTTCATTCATGCCAGCAATGTGTTCATATACTAAAGGCTACTGTGCTCTGGGCAAGGAAGTGGAGAGCAGGAGAAAGGGAAGGGTGAGCCACCTTGGCTCCTACTTGGGGGTGCTGCAGAGCTCCTGTTTGTGCAACCAGTAAACTAGAGGTGTGATATTTTGCTCAATACCTTAAGGGAAATGGGCCATCCAGGTCTGGAACTTTGTAGAGATAGGTGAAGCAGGAAATACTGCCTTATCCCGACCTCACAGAGATAAAACTCAGGAAGGCCCAGGACAGTCTGAAATTCCTTGCCTCGAGCTGGACAAAGTTTCATTCCTACAGACTCACACTGAGAGACATTTGGGGACACAGCCTTGACTCAACAAGCCTTAACATATGTGACAGAATACATGAAATCTGGCCCAGGGAGAGCAACCATGAGGGTACAGATAGACGAGAGGTCTAAATACAGTCAAGATGTATTAAATGCATGAAAATTTAATCAAAAAATTTTGAAACTAAAGGAAGTTTCATGGGCTGCTGAGAATGTGTATTCTGCAATGTTTGTGGATATCTGCTAAGTATCATAATGTCATTTAATGTCATGTTTATTTTTTTGTCAGAATGATCTACTGATGAGAATATTACTATATTAAGGTGAACCCTTGTCTTTATTTTTTTATTTTTTAACATTTTTAATTGATGTTTTGTGCATTTCATACATCATTTTCCAATTCAGTTCAGGCATATTTCCCTTTCCCTTCCCCCCTACCCCCACCCCATCCCAGATCATGCATTCTGCCATAACTGTCCTGCATCTTTCTCTCAGTTTTTTTCATTTTTTAGCTATAAGTGATAATCCATGAGTACAAGCCAATTTGCAGGCCGTTGTGCCCAAACCCCCACAGCCCCACCATCCAGCGGGGGGTGAGGGGTTGTATGTTCAGTCAAGGTGATCAAATGAGTGTCCAGACTACATTGTTGTAGTTTCACCATTCACCCCAATCGCAGCCCTTACATTCTACCATGCCCCCTCTTCCACAGATTGTTCCCTAGGCTTAGAAATGGGGCACAGGTGGATGAGAAGCAAAACAGTCCATTCTCTCTGGAGCTGTTGTCTTGGACTCTGGTCAATTCTGGCTGTTTCCTTTCATGGGCTGACAGTTTGTCCAGGAATAACCTTTCGATCCTACTAATGAAGAACAAGCAATTAGATATATAGGTATTTAAACAGCACTAATAGTTATGGTAGGATACTTTGGTATAGACACATATGCTTGGATGATATGTTAATCCATGAATTACATTTTTAGCTGTTAAATATGACAGGGGGGGATACAGATAGACATGAAACCTTTTCGTCAAAAACCTTGCAATTCAAATCTTAAAACTAACTATGGGAAAAGATTTGTGGGTTCCAACAAGACAAAATGTCACCAACTTAACGGCTGAGAAAGAAAAGATACAGCTTTGCATTGAGTAGGATGTACCAGAAAGTGCCAACTGAAAGGTTGACCTATCTGAACATTGAAAGGAAGAAAAGCCTCAGATTGCTATAAACATCAAACCCCTCTGTGGATCCTACTTGTAACAACTATTTATAATGAGTCCTAATGAAACTTATCTTCTAGGTGCTGCAAAGGTTTTGATATGAGAGACTTTCTTGCCTCCCCCCCATAGAACAAGGAGAAATATGATGATGATGAGGTCGCTCTCCAACTGTAAATTGGAGACAACTATTATAGAGGTAATCTCTTATAAAACCGGTAAAACTGCCTTCTTTAATTGACTAATAGACATAAGAACTGTGAAAAGGATTATTCTCTGTTCAGAACCAAATATTATACTAAAGTCCTTAAGCTATGCACTTAAGCAAAACATATTAATACAGGAGCTCTGACATCAGCAATGGATTATTCTACCAGGGAGATGTTGGCCAGGGGATCCAAGGCCCCACAAAAGGTAAAGGCTCCTTGCCTCTAAACTGGGATACCTGCAAGAAGAGAGGCGATAAGGCCCTGCTGCCAAAGACCTGATGTTAACATGGGAAAGATGTATTGAGACCACACATGCAAGTGTACAGATGGCCTCTGGAATACCAGAGAGTGTTACCAAAGGCCACTAAAGCAATAAAGCAAATACGGGTCTCTTTGAGTCAAGCAAGACTCCACCGTCAGCACCAGCTACACCTCACCTGCCTGAAAATACTGTGCAGCAGAGGCAGCCATATGCCTGTATATCCCAAACCTAATTGGCTATTGGCTCTCTCCTTGGAGGAATAACCCATGGCTGATGCCACAAGCTTACATCCTCTACAGGTTAGGAGATGTTATAAGCCACAGTAAGAATCCTTGTCTTTATATCCACTGCTATTTGCTGTTTGAAATTGAGTACACTGATGTTTGGTGCACTTATGTTTAGAATTATATTATTATTATTATTATTATTATTATTATTATTATTATTATGTTTATCAATATGTAATTATCTTTATCCCTTCTCATTTTGGGTTGAATTCTATTTTCTCAAAAATTATAATTGCTAAGGAGAGATGGTTCAGTGGTTAAGAGCACTGGCTGCTTTTGCAGAGGACCTGGGTTTGATTCCCAGCACCCACATGGCAGCTACCATTTATCTATAACTCTAGTTCCAAGGGAATCCAACACCCTCTTTTGACCCCTGTAAACATTGAATGACATGGGTGCACTTATATACATGCAGGCAATACACTCATACACATAAAATAAAAAATAAAATAAAATATTAAAACTAAATAAATAGATAATAAATAAAATTAAAGAAAGCAATTAGAATTGCTATACCTACTTACACTTTATTTCAACTAGCTTGGAGAATCTTTTCTATCCTTTTCCCTAAGGCTTGTTTGCCTTTGCCAATGAGGTTTGTTATAGGCAACAAATACATGTCCCCTATGCTTTAGTCCAGGTTGCTAGCTCTTTGATAGGGGATTTGAGATCCAAACATTAGCATTTCTTGTTCAAAGCTATGTATTTATGCCTGCCATTTTGTTGTTTATGTAATGTTTGGTGCTCTCTTAGTTCATATTTGTCTACATACTATCTTAATACAGTTTATTCTTTCATGTGGTCTCATGGGCGTGTTTTTCTTTTCTGTATGAAGGATTCCTTAAGGTATCTTTTGTAGTGCCAGCTTAGTAGTGATAAATTCCTTTACTGTGTTTGTTATGGGAAGTTTTTCTTTTTCCTATGATTATGAAGGATAGCTTTTTGAACATAGTAAGCTAGATTGGCTTTTTGAGCTTGAAATATATCACCTCATATCTTCCTGGATTTCAGAGTTTCTGTTGGGAAATATGATATTATTCAGATCCATTTGGTTCTATATTTGACTTGGTACTTCCTCTTGGAGCTTTCAGTATGATTTCTTTCCTCTACATATTTGGTGCTTTAACTATAATGTGACAGAGAGAGGGTCTTTCATGGTCTTATTTGTTTGGTGTTCTAAGTGCCTCCTGTACCTGAATGGCTGCTTCTTTCCTTAGATTTGGAAAGTTTTCTGCCATGATTTTATTGAATATGCTTTCTCTCTGCCTCTAGCATGAACTTCTCCTTCTTCTATGCCCATGATGTACAGGTTTGGTATTTTCATAGTATCCCATAGACCAGGTGTTTTATTCATACTTTCTTATTGATTTATCTTTGTTATTGGACAACTGCTGTAATTAATCTACTTTTCTTCAAGCCCTGAGAGCCTGTCATTTTTTATCTATTCTATGAGACTTTCCATTAGTGTTTTTGAGTTATTGCACTTCTCATTTTCAGTATTTCAGTTTGATTGCTTTTAGTATTTATATTTATTGAATTCCACATTTATATACTGTATTGATATTTCTTTCATTCAGCTGTTTGTATTCTCTCTGAATTCATTCAGGAATTTATCCATGTCCTCTTCAATTTCTCTGGACATATTTATAACTATCTTTTTTTAACTTCTTTGTCCTTGATTTCATATAACTCATTCCCATGGGAGGCCATTACTGTGGGATTAGTAATTTTTGGAGAAGTCATGTTGCCTTGGTGTTTCTTGTGTTTTTACAATGGGACTTCCATATTTGGGATGTTTTTACAATAGGACTTCCATATTTGGGATTGTATTGTTGGTTGAATTTCTTTTTTAATTATTCATATTTGTTCAATGGAAGTATTGGCAATATTAAAATGGGATGATGTCATTGTGAGATTGAGCCATCATTTCTCTCCCATGGATTAAGGATGTGGTTCTAGTTAGGCTTTCAGCCCATGTGCTCAGAGGACCAAGTTCAATCCTCAGCACTAATCTGAGGTCAGGAGACCATCTGTAGAGACAGTCATAGAGAAGGATAGGCCCACTATGAAAAAACAGTAATAATCACTTTAAAAGTCTTCCCTTTACCTTCAATAGTTTTAAAAAGTTAAAGAACCCAAATAGTACTTTGTCCACTCAGATATTACTTATGAGGATTAAGGGTGTGATGGTTAATCCTGGGTGTCAACTTGAATGGACTAAGGAACAAATAAGAGAAAAAGGGTCTTCTGATTGGACTACCTCAACCCGGATGGCCCACCCCAAATGTGGGCATTACCTTCTGCCGGCAGGCAGTATTTAAGGCCATGGCAGAGGGAGCTGGTCCCTTTTTTCTCCTGCGGCTTGCCCTCTCTCATCTGGTGAGTTTGTCTTGCTGCTATGATCAGCCTTTCAGATCCCAGCATGTACTGAGACCGGCAGATCTCCTGGAATCCATTTGGGCCTTCAGCACTAGATTGGGACTAGTGAGACATCCAGCCTTGTGGACTGAGAAGTTCCCTGGATTCTAGGCCTTTCCAGTGTGGTGCAGCTACTGTTGGACTCCTTGAACTCTGTCACGTGAGCAAATCAATAAATTGTATATAATTATATATTCGTCCTGTTGCTTCTGTTTCTTTAGAGAACCCTGACTAATACAGATTTTGGTACCAGGAGTGGTTCTAAAGAAACAGAATTGAAAGGATGAATTTCTTTAGTGGACTTGGTAGTCTCTGGAGCCAGCTCTCCAACCCAATGAAGCCGAGAGTTACTGAAGGCTTTCCTGGTGGCATGAAGAGGAATGATAATCCTTAGTGCAGACTATTTGATGTAATTATGAAGATAGATCCATTTGACTCACCTAACTCGCCTCTTGTGAGGAAGGGCAAGGTTCTCCTGCAGGCAGTATATGCTTTGACTCAGCGTCCACTATATGGTAATGTTTCTCCCATAGCCAGAATTTATTGGGTCCAGGAACCAAGGGGTGGTAGTGGGAGTGATTCCACTCAATATCACCCTAGTGACCCAGTAGGAAAAAAATTTGCTTCCTGTACCCAAGACCTTGAGTTCTGCTGATCTAGATGTTTTGGCTCAAAAAGGGGGAGTGCTTTTGCCAGGTGTGGAATAGGGACACAGCAAACGTCACCATCGATGGGAAGATCAGGACTTCCCCCTGGCCCACTTTGGGCTTCTACTGCCTTTAAGCCAACAGGCTAAGGAAGGACTAACAGTAGTAGGAGGGAGGAGTGATTGATTCAGACAACCAGGAGGAAATTGGACTTTTTCTCCACAACGGGGCAAGGAAGATTATGTCTGGAAGGCAGGAGATGCGGTAGAGCGCCTTCTGGTGCTACCATGTCCTATGTTTAAGGTCAATGGAAACTCCAACAACCCAAAACCAGACAGGACAATAAAATGCCCAGACCCTTCAGGGCTTTCTTAGAAGGTATGTGTGTCCACCCCTCAGGGAAAGAGCCAAGACTGCAGAGGTGCTTGCTGATAGGGGATGTGGGAAATACAGAATGGTTCGTAGAAGAAGGTAGTCATTAAATATCAGCTGAGGCCATGGGCCCAGTTGCAGAAACGTGGATATAATAGATATTAACTTTTGTCCTATTTGGTTTAAAATGTGCTTGTTCAGGTATATATAATATATATTAATCATATCTAGACCACCTCCCCTATCTACACCACAGGGGCTACTTGTTTGTTCCCTTTTGAATGTGCAGCTAAGATAAGTGTTAGTGTTGTCATATTTAGGTTATTAGATACCAAAGGACTAAGTGTTCCTCAAAGACATTACCACCTACTCTAAGATATGATGTTTTGCTATTGCACATGCGATACTTATAACATGTTAGGGGAATTATGACCCTTCCATTGTTTGCAATTGACATTAGCGCATAAACCAAGGAGAGGCTATTTATTTGGGTGTAAAGTTTGACAATGGGTGGACTTGTGCTGGTTAATCCTGGTTGTCAAATTTGACTGGGCTAAGGAACAACTAAGAGAAAAAAGATCTTCTTCTGATTGGGGACCACCTCAACTGCGCCGCCATTTACCACCCCCCGAAATATGGACATTCCTTTCTGCTGGCAGGCAGAGTTAATAGCTAACTTAAGGCCACGGCAGAGGGAGCTGGTTCCCTTTTTTCTCCTGAAGCTTGCCTCTCTCATCTGGTGAGTTTGTCTTGCTGCTGTGATCAACACTTCAGATCCCAGCGTGTACTGAGTAACTGGCATTTCCTGGAATCCATTCGGGCCTTAAGCACTAGATTGGGACTAGTGAGACACCCAGCCTTGTTGACTGAGCAGTTCCCCTGGATTCTCAGCCTCCCGTGTGGTTTGGTAGCACTGCTGGGACTCCTTGAACTCTGTCTTGTGAGCAAATCAATAAATCGTATTTAGCTATATATTCATCCTGTTGCTTCTGTTTCTTTAGAGAACCCTGACTAATACAAAGGGATATGGAAATAAGTGGAGCAATATCAGCAATGAGCATTGGGATGCTAGAGAAGAAATAAAGGATGGTAAAAGCTGGGAGGAAACATGGAGAGGGGGAGAAATGAGGCAGCTCTAGTTAAAGTTAGAATGAAAAGAGAAAGGTAAAGAAAGGCCATCAGACAGCCTAAAATAATTCTAGCTCTCAGGAAACCGTGGCAAGGAAACCCCTAACTCCAGGCCAGTATGTGTTCTTTGGGAAAGTCTATCCAAAAAGATACCCCAACCAAGCAGGAAGGAAAAAAAGAAAAGACCCAAGAAAAAGAATGAGAAGAGGAGCAAGGCACAGTTTGCCTACACAACATGAGTATTAGGACATCAAATAAGGAAAAGGGACTTACAAGTTAGGACAGAAAAGTGAGTGGCAATAGAGTCCGAGTGTGGTCTGACCCGGGGGGGGGGGGGGGACTGGCTCCAGCCTCAGCTCTGGGCATTCTTTCATAGGCTAGTCTTCCCCTACTTGGTCCTTTATGTGTCCAGTAGCAGATGTTGGTCATGCCTCTGAATGGCCCTTCACTCATCACATTGTGAATGCTGATCATCCCTGGTTCTTCCTTCCCAAGGTCGGGACATGTGTTGGGTATGCGTGTCTGTGTTCCACTCCAGATTATAGTTCAGATTGGATTTCTACCTCACAAAGTTAGTTATGTAGTTAACTGGTTAGTTAGTATATTAGTTATTTTTCTGTTGCTGCGATAAAACACCATAACCCAGGCAACCCGGGTTCGATCCCCAGCACCCACATGGCGGCCGAGAGCCGAAACTCCAATTCCAGGAGAACTCAGCTCCAGGGGAATCCGAGAGATGAGACCCTCTTCTGACCTCCGCAGCATTGAATGACAGGGGTGCACAGACTTGCATGCAGCCAGTACATTAATACTTACACATACAGAAATAAATAAATATTAATTAAACAAAAAAGAAGAAAAAGAGTTTAATTGGGCTACGGTTCAAGAGGATTAAGCATCCATCATGGTGGGAGCACGCAGCAGAGCAGGCCAGAGCAGGAGAAAGCGGAGTTGTTCCACATCTGTAGCATTCACAAGAAGCACAGGAGGGCCAAGCTTGAAATGAGCGCGGCTGTCAATTCTCGCCAGGACTTTTTCTCCATTCAAGTATACATATTCCTTTTTTTTTTTTTTTTTGGTCTTTTTGAGACAAGGTCTCCCTGTAGCCCTAGCTGTCCTGGAACTCACTCTGTAGACCAGGCTGGCCTTGAACTCACAAAGATCCGCCTGCCTCTGCCTCCCAAGTGCTAGGATCAAAGGCGTGCGCAAGGATACACTTCCTAAAGGTTCCTCCCCAACTGACAAGTGTCCAGACACTTGAGCCTATGGGGGACACTACTCATTCAAACAACGTCCGTTCATTCGTTTGTTAGTTGCTTAGATGGTTAGATGGTTAATTAGATCGTGAATTAGTTTTCCCCTCTAACTAGAGGTATTATGCAGGCCAATTTTCAGAGTATAGTCACCTGCACTGTATTCCCAGAGTGTATAGTTCAAGAACGGTCTTCTCCTCTAAGGTCGCCAAGCCACTGACCCAACAGAGGTGGTTTTACACTGGCGTCTTTCTGTTGTTCTGATTGAAGGCTGAGAATTTTCACAGAGCGTTCTCTCCCTCTGCCAGAGCACCTGCTGCGTGTGGCTTTTCTCTTCTGCCCTCTCCTCCCCTTCCTTTTTATATCTCCTTCCATCCTCTCCTTTATTCTCTCCTCCCCATCCCTGCTCTCTGCTCTTGCATTAAGCTATAAAATGTCTGTTACTAAAAGTGCAGTGTAGAGGGGCTGGAGAGATTGCTCAGTGGTTAAGAACACTGACTGCTCTTGCATAGGACCTGGTTTCAATTCCCCAGCACCCATATGGTAGCTAACAACTGTCCATAACTCCAGGTCTAAGGGATCCATCTCCCTCTTTTGACCTCTGCGGACATTGCACAACACAGGCGCATGCAAATAATACATCTTACGCTCCCCACCCCAACCCACCCCTTACCCGAAAAAGGGATGTATTACCTGAGGCTCCATCTTAAACCATGGTGCGCCCTCTGCAGGTGCATTGATTCCCTCTCACTCCTCTAATGGTGCGAACCCTTCCAGAAAGGCCTCTAGGCTTTCTCTAGGCTAGGCTTATTCTCCTTTAGTTCAGTTGTGCAAACTTTTCTGTTTCACTTTGCTACTGAAACTAAAAAGGTTTCACATCACCAATCTCTGTTGACAGCTGTTTTTGAAATATCCCTGGTTTATTCCCCATAGAGTCTATCAGACCACTTCTGGGTATCAATCTGCCATCTTCAAGATGAAGAAGAAAGGAGGAGGAGAAGGAGGAGGGGAGAAGAAGAGGAGGAAAAGGAGGAGGAGGAGGAGGAGGAGGAGGAGGAGGAGGAGGAGGAGGAGAAAGAATAACAAACAGATTCCAAGTCGTAAATCAAAGGAAACAGAAAGGCTGGGTGTGGTGGTGCAGGCCTTTTAATCCTAGCACTAGGGAGGCAGAGGCAGGCAGATGTCTGTGAGATTGAGGCTAGCCTGGTCTACATAGTAAGTTCTAGTCAGGCTGGAGCTAGGGTGTCAAAAAAGGGTGGGTGGGGAAATAGAAAGCAGAGAACAATAAAGTTAAGGGCTAACATGAAATCAAATTGAACACAAAGAATTAGTATTAACTATATTGAAAAGGGGATTCATAAACAATGGAATAAACCTTTAGCAAAACTTCTTTAAAAAATGATAAAAGACACAAGTGGCCAATAACTAAGACAAGATGAGGGATAGCACTGCAGAAGAATATACAATCTGAAAAAATTTTAAGATGACAATATGAATTAAATACTAATGCATTTGAAAATGTGCATGAATTGGTAAATTTTTCCAAAAATAGTTCATTATCAAAATTGAGGATTATGAAAAAATAAAAAGCCAAATCAACAAACAAAAAAAAGCGTAAAGAAATTAATTGGTAACTAAAATCCTTTCTCTAGCAGAGGCATAAGGCAAGTTATGAGGCCCAGCCACTGCTGAGGCCACGGCTCAGAAACCTTAGAGGAAAATACCCTTTCCTCATGGGTAAATTTTTCAACTGTCCAGAACATCTTGATCATCAGAAACTGGAAAGACATTTGGTCAAAATCAACAGCATTTACATCTTTAAGAAATTCTTAAGAAATTATAGAAGATAATTTCTTAATCCTATAACATATTATCAAATAAGATACAAAAATCTATTAAGCATCAGAATTAATGGTAAAACTTGAGAAGCATTAAAAATAAAGTCAGGAATGAAATGAAGACAACTCACCAACACTGCTTGTATTTAACATTAAAGACAATAGTTCCTGGTCAATACAGAACAATACATATAATAGTTGACAAAGAAGAACTAAAACTGCCCTTATCCCCTAGATGGTATCATTTCATATGCAGAAAATAAACCTCAAACTTCTACAAACTATTCTAATTGATAAGCTATATTTGTAATATTTACAAATTAACAGTTTATGGATTAGGGAATAGCCCAGTAGATCAAGGGCTTATCACACATGCATCAGAACCTGAGTTCAATCTGTAACACCCACTTAAACAGCCAGGTTTGTGTTTTACACACACACACACACACACACACACACACATCAGTTTCAAGTAAGTTAAGGTCTAAATGTGAAAAGCAATTAAAAACTTTTAGAAGGTGTTGTGATTTAAATGTGAAATGTCCCCAATAGATGCATGTGTTTTAGATGGTGGTGCTCTTTGGGAAGGCTGTGGAGCCGTTAGCATGAGGAACACTGTTGGAGAAAATCTGTCACTGCAGGAAGGACTTGAGGTTTTACAGCCTGGCCCCATTTCTTGGTTTCTCTCTTTCAGCTTTCAGACTGCAATGGTTTTCCTCACAATGAAATGTATCCCTTTAGACTGTAAGTCAGAATAAACCCTCCTTCTTTAAACTGCTTCTTGTCAGGTATTTTGTCATGGCGATGAGAAAAGTGATGCAGAAGACAACACAGGAAATCTTTTATGACTTCACCAAAATAAGAAGAAAACAGTGATAAAAGGGACCTAAATCAAACTTAAACTATTGAAATGAGCATTTATAAAGGGCTGACAAGTCAACCTGAGAGGAAAAATATGGCAAGAAAACTGGCTAAAATGAAAAATCAAGAAACATACAGAAGAGGAAAGACAAAGGTAAATGGCACTAAATAGTCAAGCTGACTGGTGCCTACAGAATTCTAAACTAGAACTAGAGGCACAATGACCCACACACACCACGTGAGAACAGTTTGAAAACACAGTCAGCAGAATGAGAGAGCAATGAGAGCTTTTGGGCAAGAGAACAATTTGAAGACTGCAGGGCTAAAGGTATAGATATTTAACTCAGAAATTCTACCTGTATATGCAGCCTAAGAAAACTATCATACATATTTATTTTTCAATATATATTTTATTGAACTTTTCTGCATGTCACACAGTAAATAGTAATCATATTCAAACCTCCTTCTGTATCTGTAACCCTCCACAGCCCTGCCACTGGATTTCAGGCATTCTGTAGTATATGTTAAGAGCTCAAGTCAAGTTTGCATACCCAGACGTCCCTCATTGTGAGTTCATCCTTTGACGAATGGTGCCTGGGATACTTTATTGTAAATATGAAAGTGCATATTTTACACTTAGTAAGAAGTTACATTAGTCTAGGGATGTGAGAGGCTTGGTATTTTCCTTAAAATCTTTGATTTCTCTATCCATATGTATTGGCTATGTTTATAGTATATGAATGAGCTTCTTTCCATTGAGTGGGCTTTCAGTCCAATTAGGTAACCATTGCTTGCTCCCAAGATAAAAGTGCCACTACTGCACTAATGTCATATGTTGTGATGGTCATCGATGTGGTTATTTGGTCCTAAATCTGGTGTTGGGCCATCTAATGCTGTTCTCCCTTATCAGCTTGTATAGTGCTAGTGTGCTCCAATGGCACGAGAGCTGGCCTTCATGGTAAGTGGGTTCCAGGTCAATTCCAGCCCATTGGTCCAAATCCAGTCTCTGGAGTATTTCCTGTCTTTAGCAATAGCTCTGGGAGGCGATAAAGGGCTGTGGCAATAGCTTGTGTAATTTGGGGAGTCTCTTGGACTACCCTGTACAACAACTCAAAGGAATGTTTCTCCTGTCTAGCACTATTTCTTGTTATATAGCCTTAAGCTATACACATGGACTCCTGTAGAGATACTATATGTGTAATTTGTCATCAGGTTGTTAAACCAATATGATTCCCTCTGGTTTTTGATACTAGCTAGGCAAATTTATCTCTCTCCTCTCTCTCTCTCCCCATCTAACCCTCCCTTCATACCTTCCCCATTTAAAGTATCCTCATTTTTCCTATTTCTCCATTGATAATACCAGTCACTGATGGCCCCACCATTCTTGATCTCCTTCTTCCCCAAATGTCCTTGTTAACCCTCCATCCTCCCTTTCATTTAAATAACACTATTTTATCCATTTCTCCCTTCTTAACTCCTGTCTCCCATTAATCTTCTCTGTCAGATTCCTTTCACTTTACCTTCCTGGTTCCTTTCCATTTTCCTGGCTCCTGCAGTTACATCAGGATATGTACTCACATGTAAGGATTTGGTGCTAGGATCCACAAATGAGGGAGAACATAAGACCTTTGTTTTTCTGGCTCTGTGGTCCTTCACTTAGCAAATTTCATGGTGTCATCTTCCTTTGCACTGAGTAGAACTCTACTGTATAAATGTAACACATTTTCTTTATTCATTCATCAGTTAAGGGACATTTAGGTTGCTTCTATCTCTTAGCTATTGTGAAAAGAGCAGCAACAAACATGGATGTACAAGTACCTCTGCAATTGGAAGAGTCCTTTGTGTATATGCCAAGGAGAAGTATAACCAGGTCAAATGGAAGTTCATTTTTATTTTTCAAAGAGTTCTCCCATGCTGCTTCCCATAGGGGTTTCACAAGTTTCAAATCCCACCAGGAATTAATGAGCATTCCCCTTTCCCTTCATCCTCTCCAGCATTTAGTATCATTTGTTTTCTTGATCTTAGCCAGTCTGACTGGAGTAAGATAAAATCTTAAGGTGGTTTTACTTTGCATTTCCCTAATTATTAATGATGTTGAACAATTTTTAGGATGTTTCTTAGCCATCTTTATTTCTTCTTTTGAGAATTCTCTGTTCAGAACCTTACTCTGTCTTTTAATTGGGTTACTCATTGTTTTAATTCTTTGTGTTTTGAGTTCTTTATATATTCTGGTCCTCTGTCAGATATGTGACAGATAAAGTTTTTTTTCACACTCTGTGGGTTTTCTCTTCACTTCCTTGGTTGTTTCTTTTGTCGTACAGAACCTTTATAGCTTAATAAGGTCCCACTTGTTGATTGTTGACCTTAATTCCTGTGCAACTGATGTCCAATTTAGAAAGAACTTTCCTATACCTATATCTTGTAGGCTGCTGCCAATGTTTTCTTCTAACAGTTTCAGAATTTCAGCTTTCAAATTGGAAGTCTTTGATCCATTTGAAGTTGACTTTTGTGCAAGGAGAAAGATAAGGGCCTCGTTTCATTCTTCTACAGGTGAAGATCCAGTTTTTTCCAGCACCATTTGCTGAAGATGCTATCTTTCCTCCATTGAGTTGTCATGGCCCTTTTCTCAAATATCATGTGATTGAAATTGCATGAGCTAATTTTTGGGTCTTCAATTATATTCCACTGGTCTACTGACCTATTTTTGTGCTAGTACCATGCCAGTTTATGACTATAGCTCTGTAATATAGTTTGAAGTCTGGTATAGTAATACACCTTGCATTGCTCTTTGTGCTCAGAGTTGCTTTGGCTATCCCAGATCTTTTTTGCTTCCATATGAATTTTAGGAATTTTTTCTAATTTTGCAAAGAATGCCATGAGGATTTTGATTGGGGTTGCATTGGATCTGCATATTGCTTTTGGAAGGAGGGTCGTTTTCACAGTATTAATTCTTCCAATGCATGAGCATGGGAGATCCATATTCTTTTGCCTTCCTCAATCTCTTTCTTTAAAGATTTTAAGTTTTCATTGTAGAGATCTTTGTTCACTTTTATTCTGAGATTGTTTTTTGAGGCTATTGTGAATGGGAGGGTTTTCATGTACTCTTCCTCCAATTGTTTGTTATTGATATATAGAAAGGCTACTGATTTTCATACATTAATTTTACAACCTGCCACTTTGTTGAAAGTGTTAATCATTTCTAAGAGTTTTCTGGTAGAATTTTTGGCATCTCTTAGGTATATCATGTCATCTGCAAAAAGGGATAATTTGACCTCTTCTTTTCCAGTCTGTACTCCTTTAATATACTTCTCTTATTGCTATAGTGAGAGTTTCAAGCACTATATTAAAAAGGAGTGGAGATAGGGGACAGCCTTGTCAGGTTCCTGATTTTAAGGGAAATGTTTCCAGAATTTTTTACATTTAGAATGATGTTGGCCATGGGTTTGTCATTTATAGCTTTAATTATGCTGAGGTATGCTCCCTCCAGGTCTTTTCCCTCTTGGACTTTAACATAAATGTATGTTGAATTTTACCAAAGACCTTTTCAGCATCTATTGAGATGACCATGTGATTTTTGTCTTTGATTCCGTTTATATGATTTATGACATTTATTGACTTACATATATTGAGCCATCCCGGTATCTCTGGAATAAAGCCAACTTGGTCATGGCAAATGATTTTTTTTCGAAGTGTACTTTTATGTGGTTTGCAAGTATTTTGTTGAAAATTCTTGTATCTATTTTCATTAAGGATATGGGTCTACAGTTTTCTTTTTTGTTCCTATCTTTACCTGGTTTGGGCATTAGCCTGATGCTGGCTTCATAAAAAGAATGAGGGAATTCTAGCTCTGTTTCCATCTCTTTTATTTTTTTTCCTTTATTCCAGAAATACTTTAATACAATTCTAGTACAGTTATGAAGTCACATTAAACCCACTGAATATATTCCAAGTATTAAAAATATTATATATCTTTATTCACTATGATAATATAAAGTATTTGGTTCTTTTTTAAATATTTTTTTAATTTTTTATTTATTTTCATATGTGTATGAATGTACTGTTTGCACGTAGGTTGGTGCACCCGTGTCATGCAATGCCGCGGAGGTCAGAAGAGGGCATCGGATTCCCCTGGAACTGGAGTTAAAGACGGTTTTCAGCCGCCATGTGGGTGCTGGGGATCGAATCCAGGTCCTCTGCAAGAGCAGTCAGCACTCTTAACCGCTAGGCAATCTCTCCAGTCCCAAAGTATTTGGTTCTTATAGAAGACACTGATTAACCATATTCATGTTTGTGCTGCCAGTGAAAAAGTATGTAAGTACATCTGTGGGTTATTGTTTTTGAGACAGGGTCTCATGTAGTCCTGGATGACCTGGAACTCACTATTGTAGACTAGGCTGGCCTTGAACTCAGAGATCCACTGCCACCCCACTGCTGGGATTAAAGCCATGTACCACCAAACCAACCACAAATCCGGATTATAACAGTATGGCTTCAGTTTTTTGTTTTTTCTTTTTTTGTTTCATATGAGCTATCAAAGGTGAATGTCTTTAAATGCCAGAACTTGTGGGCTCTAGAAAGAACAGTATAAGGCAAGATTTTGAATCTTTTCTATAATTTTAATTTGAAAAAGGAAAATACTTTATCAAAAGATAATACATGCCATAACATTTAGGTAACTAGAATCACATAAACAGAGCAATAAAAGCATTGGTGTCAGTTCTCTGTTGGGTCCTACTTGGGGTGAAACATTTCAAATCCCAGAACAGTGGCAAGAAGAAAGAATTATGGTACAGGACTTGTATATAGAAGGGTTATTTTTACTCAGTAAAGGTAGTTATAAAATGTGATTATACATAAAAATTAGTGTCAGGGCTGGAGAGATGGCTCAGTGGTTAAGAGCACTGACTGCTCTTACAGAGGATCCAGGTTTGATTCCCAGCACCCACATGGCGGCTAAGAACCGTCTTAGGCTGGACATGGTGGTGCATGCCTTTAATCCCAGGACTTGGGAGGCAGAGGCAGGCAGATCTCTGTTAGTTCAAGGCCAACATGGTCTGCATAGCAAGCTCCAGGCCAGTCGGGATTAAAGGGAGACCCTGTCTCAAAAATAAAAAAATTAGTGTCTTGGTTATTTTTGTTTTCCAGATATATTTTAAGGTAACTTTTAAAACTCCAGCTGATTTATAGCTGGCTGTAGTACTGCAAACAGGCTGTTCTCTTTTCCCACCTGCTGCTAATTTTTGGTATGGGCTGAAGATTAGCATTTTACAAAGAAATATCTTACATTAAAATATGTGTGTGCTAATGACCAAAGAAGGCACAAAGTTAGTTAAAGTAAGAGAAAACATTATCCTTTGTTCTGAACTCATTAGTTATACAGTATTAATCATAATATATACTTCTAGATAAGAATCCAGATTTCTTGTCACTTAAGAGTGACACTGCCTTTTCTAGATGTATTAATCTGTGCTAAAAGACACACTGAAACAGACAAGTTTTTTTTTTTAAACAGTGGCTAGGTGACTTGTGGAATGGAATTAGATCTCAAAAAATGTAATTTCTAGTGCTACTTTACACTTGCAAAGCTAATTACACAAGTTAAGGAAACAATTGTGGAAAGAACAAACGATGGTGCTTTGATCTGCATTTTAATTAATTTAGCAAACAGACAACACATTTTAACATTGAAGAAAAAAAGACATTCAATTATCATACTCACAGGCTTCCCTACAAATGGACCATAGTGTAAGGCACCAAAAATTTCAAGTTTTTTTTTTCAAATTTATTCCTGTGATATATCCTTAACTCTTTAATTCAGGTCTATAAGTATCACCGTTTCTGTTCATCGATTTGCACAGTTCATAAAAATTTTATTCTGTCAAGCTAAATTAGAGATTGTCCTTTCTCTTGGTATTTCATTAAGTATTTTGTTGGTTTTCTTACAACCAGATTTGATACATCCTTATTACCACTTTAAAAATATTTGAATTTTTGGGCTGGAGAGATAGCCTAGCAGTTAAGAGCGCCGACCGCTCTTACAGAGGACCCGAGTTCGATCCCCAGCACCCACATGGCGGCCGAGAACCGTCCGAAACTCCAATTCTAGGAGAACTCCAGTTCCGGGGGAATCCGAGACCCTCTTCTGACCTCCGCAGCATTGCACGACACGGGTGCACAGACCTACATGTGGACAGTACATTCACACACATACAGAAATAAATAAAATTAAAAAAAAATATTTGAATTTTTATTCTAATCATGAAACATTATATATACATGTTTACTGAAACTAAAGTTATGCCTGAAGTTGAATGAGTAACTAATAAAAATTAATTTATTCTTAATGGTTACTGCACAATAACTTCAAACTTCTTTGTAATTCTGAAATTCACTGTATCACAGAAAATAATTTTTTCACATGAATGTACAATGTTTATAAATACGAGATAGTTTATACTATACCTTCCATAAAAGTCTGTATTAAAATTGTGTCTGGACCCCACTACAATCTATCTTGGGCTTCTTACCAAATAGAAATGGTCATAACATGAACAATGACCAATGTTTAATAAAAGATTAAAGTATAAACACATGGAAGTAAAAGTCCAACTTCAATCCATAGCCTGCACATAAATGTAGGGTTATACTGGAATGATAGAATTCAGAGTACAGCTACATCAATGAATCTCATTCAGTTGCTGCATAACAAAACCTTAATTAAGTCACACATCAAAAGTACGGAAAATAGTATTTTTGTGGGAAACACATTAGTAAATGTACATAGTATTTTGTCCTCAGTAAGCTGACAGTGAAACAACTTACTGCTTATCAAGTCAGGCAAAAGAAGTGAAGTGCCATGAAGCACAGAAAGTTAAGTAAGGCACCATTATGTATAGCTTCAGTGACTGGCTCTTACTCTGAAACTTAGGCTTTCACAAGGAATAAGAAATAGTATTTTCTCTCCTATAAACTACTTAGTAGCTCTTAACACTCTGCGTACTACTTTGCTTTGCTTTGCAGCCTGTTGAACAGCAGCTGCATTTTATGGGAACATCTGCATCTTCCTTTACCTTTGGTGTTCGTGAGCAGACACAGTGGTAAAGGCGGTGAGTTGCCTAACAGGAAACAAATAGGTTATGTCTGTATAGGAAAAATGCAGAAAAAGGTAGCCGAAATGACACAGCAGTAACTCAAAGTCTTCTTTAGGATTTACTATATATTAAGTTTGGGATTGTAGTGTTCAACATAATCACTTCAAAACAGTGACATCCCAAAATCTATAAAAGCTAGTTATGTGACTGTTGGTCCAACAGATGTGTTGAAATGCAGCAAGTATATTGAAGCTTATAATTTCTGTCCAAGTATAAAAATATACAATGTTCCTGAGTGTGTGCATGTGAACACATTTAGAAGTTTGTGCCTGCAAAGCTCAGAAATCCACTGGCTTACGGGTAAGTTGCTGCAGTCAGTTGATACCACTTTACTGTCTCTCTGCCCAAGTTGAAATCTTTCAAAGGTTTATTCCACCCAAGAAGAAATTCTCCCACAGAGACTCTGTGCTGAGCACACTTAGTTGAAGTTCTCGCTGCCTCAAGCTTTCCATCTCTTTTAATAATTTAAGTATAGCCTAGCGGTTAAGAGCACCGACGCTCTTGCAGAGGACCCGGGTTTGATCCCCAGCACCCACATGGCGGCTAAGAACCGCCTGTAACTCCAATTCCAGGAGAACTCCAGTTCCAGGGGAATCTGAGACCCTCTTCTGACCTCCGCGGCATTGCACGACATGGGTGCACAGACCTGCATGCAAACAATACATTCATACACATACAAAAATAAATAATAAAAATTAAAAAAATAATAATAATTTAAGTAATATTAGTTGTAGATCTCTTTTAAATGTCTGGTAGAATTCTACTGTAAATCTATCTGGTTTTTTTTAGTTGGGAGGTTTTGTATCCCTCTTTCAATTTCTTTATATGTTATGGGTCTGTTTAAGCTGTTGATATCTTCTTGGGTTAGATTTGATGATTCCTATGATTTTAGAAATTCATCCATTCCTTTTAGGTTTCCAAATTGATAGAATATAGGTTTTTTATTTTTTTATTATTTTATTTTATTTGTTTTTTTAATTTTATTATTATTTTTTTCTGTATGTGTATGAATGTACTGTCTGCATGCAAGTGTGTGCACCCGTGTCGTGCAATGCCACGGAGGTCAGAAGAGGGTGTCGGATTCCCCTGGAACTGGAGTTCTCCTGGAATTGGAGTTCCGGACGGTTCTCGGCTGCCATGTGGGTGCTGGGGATCAAACCCGGGTCCTCTGTAAGAGCAGTCGGCGCTCTTAACCGCTAGGCCATCTCTCCAGCCCCCAATTTTATTATTTTATTTAGCGGTTGGGAGCACCGGCTGCTCTTGCGGAGGACCCGGGTTCGATTCCCAGTGCCCACATGGCAGCTGAGAACCGTCCATAACTCCAATTCCAGGAGAACTCCAGTTCCAGGGGAATCCGACACCCTTTTCTGACCTCCGCGGCATTGCACTGCACGGGTGCACAAACCTGCATGCAAACAGTACATTCATACAAATAAATAAAAAATAAATAAACAAATAAATAAAATTAAAAAAAAAAGAATGAAGTTGTCCCCTTTATCTCTTCTGATTAGTTTTAGGTTGAAATCTATTTCATCAGATGTTAGAATTATAACTCCTGCTTGCTTCTGAGTGCCATTTGCTTGGAATATGTTTTTCCATCCTTCCAACTTAAGGTAGTGCTGTTCTCAAAGGAGGGATGGACTCCTTGAAGGCAACAAAAAGATGGATTTTGTTTCTTAATCTATTCAACTAGCCTGTATCTTTTGACTGGGGAGTTTAGTCCATTGATATTTAAAGTTGTTATTGAAAGATGTGTATTGGCTCCTATCATTTTAATTTCTGTTTTCCTTCTTTGTGTTTCCACAGTTATCCTCCCCAACCATCTCCCTCTCCCTCTCCCTCTCCCTCTCCCTCTTTCCCCTCTCCCTCTTGGGTATAGTCATTCCTTTCTTCAGCTCTTTGTATTGCTTCAAGTATTCTTTGAATGGCAGGTTTTCTGAACATGAATTCCTTTAGCCTATTCATGTCATAGAAGATTTTTCTTTCTCCTTCAACTATAGTTTGCATCTATGGTTTTGCATCTGTGGTCATTTAGAACTGGGAATACTTTGGTCTAGGCTCTTCTGGCTCTCACAGTTTATACTGAAAAGTCACCTGTAATTCTGATGGGTTTTCCTTTATATGTGACTTGTTTTTCTTTTGCAGCTCTCAGTATTCTCTCTTTGGTCTGTATATTCAGTGTTTTTACTATGATATGGCATGGGAAGTTTCTTTCTTGGTCCTGTGTATTTGGTGTTCTATGAGCTTCTTGTATTTGTATAGATATGTCTTTCTTTAATTTTAAGTTATTTTCTTCTACAATCCTGTTGATGATCTGGTCAGTACTATTATCACAAGATTCTTCTCCTTCCTCTCTGCCTGTGATGTATAAATTTAGTTTTTTTATGGTGTCCCACATTTCCCACATATTCCATTACTGTTTTTTTTTTTAATTTTTAATCTTTGCTTGAGAGGTACAATTCTTCAACTTTATCATCCTGTCTCTTTTTTTCCATTTCATTTATTCTATTGGTGAGGCTTACTCCTGTCATTTTGAGTTGACATACAATATCTTACTTCCTTCATTTTAGCCTGTTTTCTTCAATATTTCTATCTATTTTGTGAATTCAGTCAGAATTTTATCCCTATCTTCTTTTAGTTCTCTGATTTGCTTGTTTATGTGTTCTTTAAATTTGTTGAATTCTTTGATAATGTTTATGATTGTTCTTTTAAATTCTGTGTTCCTGAGTTATCTTTAGGGCATTCTCGTTTTCAAACTATTCTATAGGACTGGTAGTTTGGGAGGGGGACATATTATTTGGGCTTTTCTGTTATGATTTTGGCATGTGAATTTCTTTTGTTTGTGATTCAGGTGTGAAACTCAAGCCTTCCTTTGTTCAGTTGAATCTGATTCTGTTTATGTACTTGGTGTGCCTTGGTTGTTTTCTTGTTTGGTATCAAAAGCTGGTTGGTCTGGCTTCAAGTTCCTCTCTCCCTCTCTCCCCCTCTCCCTCTCTCTCTCTCTCTCTCCTTCTCTCTCCCTCTCCCTTTCCTCCTCTCCCTCTCCCCCTCTTCCTCTAACTCTCTCCCTCTCCCTTTCCCTCCCAGGCCTTTGATTTTATACTGGAGGGACCCGATGGCTCTGCTCCAGCTACTCAGGAGTTCAGGCAGAGGCCCAAGTCAGTTGTTGCCTGTTAGGTACTCTCAGTCTTCCACTAAGTTCTGGGCCTCTACTTGTCAGCAGGCACAGCCCAATTTGGGAAGCTTGCTAGGTGGAGTCTGGATTCAGGTATTCTCAGGCAGTCTGCAAAGATCTGGGCCCTTACTAAAGGACACAGAAAAGCTTAGCCTTCAGCAGTGGGAGGGGCTTCAGTTGGACCCAATGTAGGGTCATGGGCATGGTGCAATTTGGAGAGCTCACCACCAGGGGAGCTAAAAGGGTAGTCCAGACATCTTGGGTGCTAAGAAAAAAAGGGAATTGTGTCCAAGGATAGAAGGGAGGGGTGGGGGGGGGGTTGGAGAGATGGCTCAGCGGTCAAGAGCTCTGACTGCTCTTGCAGAGGACCCGGGTTCGATCTCCAGCACCCACATGGCAGCTGAGAACCATCCGTAACTCCTATTCCAGGAGAACTCCCAGTTCCAGGGGAATCTGACACCCTCTTCTGACCTCCGCGGCATTGCGCGACACGGGTACACAAACCTACATGCAGACAATACATTCATACAAATAAATAAATAAATAAATAAATAAATAAATAAATAAATAAGAAGAGGAACGGAGTGTGGGAGCAGGGAAATGGAGAGTTTCAGGCTACAGATAAGTCAAGGCATAGTGAGCAGAGCCAGACTTTCCAGAGAAGAAGCCTAGTCTCAGAAATCCCAGGTAAGGTGTGCGCGGAGACATTCCAGGGAGAGTTCAACAAGCTTGCTAGAAAATGGAGCTGGTCGGAGTGCAGGAGACTGAGTTATAATGGGCAAGTCTGAACCAAGAGGGTAGTCCAGAGATCTGGGGAGCCAAGAGCAAAAGCAGGCTTGTGCCAAGAGCAAAACAGGGCCTGTGCCCAAGGCAGGGAAGAAGGATGGACTCAGGGATCCAAGCAGGGTCAGGGTCGGGAGAGCCAGGACAGAGGTGGCTCTCAGGAGTCCAAAGGCAAGATGGAGATGCAGACTACCTGTGAAGGGTCTAACCAGCCAGACAGGAAAAGTGAGCTTGTATGACTACAGGGGGTCAGGACACAACAGGTGGGTCTGGACCCGCAGAGTAGTTTAGAGAGCTGGGGTGCTGAGGAACATTAGTTATTTTCAAAAACATTGTTAATTAAAAAGGCAGGAAGTTGTAGAATGATAGCCACAGAATAAAATGTCCATAAAATTAGAGTACGTATAAACAATTCTTTGGGTTACAACATTTATATGTTATGAGAAAATCAAAATATGCATGGAAATTATAAACAAAATTTTGAGGAAGGTTCCTCTGGAAAGGGAGAAAATGAGATCAAGCAAGCAGTATACAGAAGTTTCAATTGTATCAGAAATGCTTTAATGTTTTTTAAACTCAATATAAACATAAATGGAGTTGATGAGGCTGGCTTTTGGATAAGTGGATGTTTATATAATAATCAGTGTGGTCACGAGAATGACTTTAGTCTCAGCATCAGAGGAGAGCTAGCATACTGTGGCCAGGACATGTAGAAGTCACTGGGTGGGACATAGATTTTAACATGTGAAACAAACTAGGCAGGTCCCAGACTTTACATTGGACAGCATGGTTAGGTAATGATAAATCTTAAACCTTAGAAAAGGATACAGGCTTGGGATCTTTGTTTTTAGTGACCATAGAAAGTTGAACCCATGTGTCACCAAGCAGCTCCAGGAGAATTCCATCCAGTGTTTGATCAAACTCTTTGGCTCTTAAGCAACTTCATTCAACTGGAATCTTTCCCATAATATGATTGGAAGACTAACACTTGCTCTCTTGGAAGACTAAAATTATTTACTTCATGAGTGCCCTTTAACCCCAGGAAGGCATCAAATCAAACACAGAAAATAAACAAGCTGTGGCTGTTTGGACGAACACTGTCCACCATGGACTCATGTATTTGGATACTTTGTCTGGATTTGATGTTGTCATTAGGGGAATTTAGGAGACGCAGCCTTGCTGGGAGAGGTGGGTGCCGAGGGAAGGCTTTCAGAGTGCACAGCCTCACCTCTCTGCCAAATCATTTTGTTGTTTGTGATCAGAGAGATGTGAGTTCTCAGCTTCCCCTTCCTGTTTCTGGGCCTGCTGCATACTGCCACACCTCCCCACCATGATGGACTCTTTTTCAGGAAACATAAGCCTGGATAAACTCTTTTCTATAAGTTGCCTTTGGTCATGATGTTTTATCACAGCAACAGAAAGTTACTAATTCACAAGCTATTGTAGGACTACTTTAGCATTTCATTCAGGAATGCATTTTTTAATTGTTCGAGCAATCTGTGTGTATTTGTGTTTAAAACAAAAAGTTTGGGATTTGTGAGAAAACATAAAAGCTTAGAGGTGAATCCATGTCATAAAATGCTACTGAATACATGACATTCTAGGCACAAGCTGACAGGCATAAGAGGCTCCATCTGAGCTATTAAGCAATCTTTTCTAAGATTTGTTATAGTTATCAGAATTATTCAAGAATTCAGAAGGTTATGCTTGTTAGGAGCATTTGAAGTGTTGAAAAGAAAATTATGGCCAGGCGTGGTGGCACGCACCTTTAATCCCAGCACTAGGGAGGTAGAGGTAGGTGGATATCTGTGAGTTCAAAGCCAACCTGGTCTACAGAGTCAGCTCCACAACGGCTGGTACTAAAAGGGAGACCTTGTCTCAAAAAATACCAAAAAAAAAAAAAAAATGGAAAACAATATTATGTTAAACTTATAATGCTTGGAGAACTTTACCTTAACTGGGCTGTAATGGAGCTGATTGTTAGGGGCAGTATTTCTTTTCTAAAAATATTTTATTATTTTTTATGCATATGAGTGTATTGCCTACATGCGTGTAAGTACGCCTATGTCATGTAATGTCTGCAGAAGTCAGAAGAAGGTGTCAGATCCCCTAGAATTGGAGATGTGGACAGCTGTTAGCTGCCATGTGGGTGCTGGGAATTGAACTGGGGTCCTCTGCAAGAGCAGCCAGTGCTCTTAACCACTGAGCCATTTCTCCAGCCCTTGGGAGAATTTTGTTCATCTTTTGTTAATTAAAGTTTAATCAGAGGAAAGTTAAGATTTTTGTTTGCATTTCACTAATTTTATGACCTGGCTTTTAATGAATTTAAAAGATTAAGGAAGGGCTGGGCATGGTAGTGCATGCCTTTAACCCCAGCACTTGGGAGGCGGAGGCAGGTGGATCTCTGTTAGTTCAAGGTCAGTCTGGTCTACATAACGAGTTCCAGGACAACTGGGGCTACAGGGGGACCCTGTCTCTAAAAGACAAAAAGAAAAGATTAAGGAAAGATATAATTTTCTATTCATAATCTTAAATACTGATATTAACATCTTAAAATAATCTTTTTAGGGGCTGGGGTGTTGGTTCAGTTGGTAAAGTACTTGCTGTCGAAGCCTGAGGACCTGGGTTTGATCTCTAACCAGGCACAATGGGATATATTCTCATTGTGGCACTATAATCTCAGCACTGGGAGATAGAAATAGGAAGATACCCATGGCTTGTTACTCAGGTAGTCTAACCAAATTGGTGAGCTCCAAATTCAATGAGCAGCCCCATCTCAAATGCCAACCTCTGACCTCCACATACACACACATCTGTATACACACATTTGCCTATATGTATTTTCACACATGTACACACATAACATTTATGCACCAAAACTCCCTTTGGAAATAATGAAAAACTTCATATATATTCCAAAACATGATCATAATAAAAAAAATCAAGTTTTTTAAATCTAAAAAGGGAAGCTAGTCTATAAATAAAACTATAAAATTCATTAAAATTTTTTAGTCTTGAATATCAGGGACATAGAGAAACCCACATTCCATCCCCAAGAGTTTCTTCACAGGCTTGGAAACAAAAGTTCTTAAATTCATTTGGAAAAACAAAAGACCCCGAATAGCCAAATCAACCCTGAGTGAAAAGAGCTACCTACACAGGAGGGATCTCTATACCAGATTTCAAGCTATACTACAGGGCTATAGTCATAAAAACAGCCTGGTACTGGCACAAAAACAGACCTGTTGACCAATGGAACAAAACCGAAGATCCAAATCTGAGCACATACAATTTCAGCCATCTCATATTTGACAAGGGGGCCAAGAATTCACAATGGAGAAAAGACAGCATCTTCAGCAAGTGGTGTTGGCAAAACTGGATCACCACTTGTAGAAGAATGAAATTAAACCCCTACCTCTCACCCTGTACAAAAGTCAACTCCACATGGATTAAAGACCTCAACGTGAAACCCCAAACTTTGAAGATGATAGAAGAAAAAGTTGGCAGCAGACTACAAGACATAGGCGTAGGAAAAGACTTCCTAAATCAGACAGTAGCTGCACAAGAATTAAGGTCGACAATTGACAAATGGGACCTCATCAAACTCAAAAGCTTCTGTACATCAAAAGAAACAATCAAGGAAGTGACGAGAAATCCCACAGAGTGGGACGAAACCTTCACCGCAGATACATCTGACAAAGCATTGATTTCCAGAATATATAAACTACTCAAAAAACAAAGAAAGAAGAAAACAAATGACCCGCTCAATAGATGGAGCAAAGATCTGAACAGAGACTTCACAAGTGAGGAATTAGAGATGTCTGAGAAACACCTCAAGAACTGCTCAACATCACTAATCATTAAGGAAATGCAAATGAAAACTACCTTAAGATATCATCTTACTCCAATAAGACTGGCTAGGATCAAGAAAACAAATGATACCAAGTGCTGGAGAGGTTGTGGGGAAAGGGGAACACTCATCCACTGCTGGTGGGAATGTAAACTCATACAGCCACTATGGAAAGCAGTGTGGAGAACCCTTGGAAGACTTGGAATGAACTTGCCACCCGACCCAGCCATACCACTCCTAGGCATGTACCCTCAAGACTTACGCCACCACAGAAATACATGAACGGCCATGTTTATTGCAGCTCTCTTCACAATAGCAAGGAGCTGGAACCAACTTAAATGCCCCTCAACTGACGAGTGGATAGAGAAAATGTGGTACATCTACACAATGGAATTCTATGCAGCAGTAAAGAAAGACGACATCACGAGCTTTGCAGGAAAATGGCCGGAGCTAGAGGACATCATGCTGAGTGAAGTAACACAGTCCCAGAAAAACAAACGACGAATGGTATCCCTCATCTGTGGATGCTAGTGCCAATTACCCAATTGTAAGTATTTCTTGTATAGGGCCCCCTGAGCTTTTGTCCAAAGCAGTTGGGCATAACGCATTTTGGAAACAACAACAACAACAGAGACTGCATCAAAGAACTGACTGAAACAGTGAACTTCTGCTCAAAACAGTCAACTTCCCCATGGAAAATATTGAGAATGACTAAGAGATGGAAAGCATGTCTGGCAGAATGCATGAGCTCTGGCGGGGTGGGGGAATGAGCGGGAACACGGGTCTAGATTTGTTAAAAATAAATAAATAAATAAATTTATGTGAAAAAAAAGATATAGAAAAAATAAATAAATAAATAAAAATTGGAAAAAAAAAAAAAAAGAAATTCCAATTCAGTATTTTCCTGGGCTACAGAGTGAATTCAAGGCCAGCCTGGACATCTTAGAGAGATCCTGTCTCAAAATAAAAAGTAATACAAAATAAAAAATAATACAAAGAGTAGAGGATAGAGCTCAACAGTAGAGCATTTTCTAGCATAGATGAGGTCCTAGGTTCAAAGAAAAAAAGAAAGAAGAAAAGAGTGAGTCAAAGGCAGGAAAGAAACATGCACATTCTTTCTAGACTGACACACTATATTTTTTAAACATAACAATATTTTAAAACTTTATTTTTACTTATCTGTATGAGTGCTTTGTCTGTAAGTATGCTGGTGCATCAAGTATGTGAAGTGTCCCTGGAAGCCAGAAGAAGGCACTGGAACTGGAGTTACAGACGGTTGTTAACTATCATGTGGGTCCTGGGAACCGAACCTGAGTCTTCTGTAAGAGCAGCAAAGATTCTTAATTCTTTAAATTTCTCCAACCCCACATAACACACAAACACACACACACACACACACACACACACACACACACACACACACACCATATTAAAGTTCTACTAAGTCAAACTTTTGTACCAGCAACTCTTGGTTGCTCAGATAAGGTTGGGGATTCTTACCCGCATCCTCACTTCAATGCTGAGATTATGTCTAGCTTGAGTTTATATGGGACTTGTGTCTACTCTCATCACCGCTGTGAGTTCATATGAGTAATGGTACAGCTGCCTGTAGAATTCCAGTTCCTCCACCTCAGGCTGTAAAAATCTTTTTTGCCCCTTGTTCTAGAATTCCTGAGCCTTGGGAGACAGAAATGTGTTATATGTGTCCTAGTCTCTTAGTCTCTACTCTCTTAGTCTCTACATTTTAGTAAATTGTGATTTTCTATGTTAATCATCATCTACTGGTTGAGAAAAAGTCTCTGTGAGAGTAAAAAGATGTATCAATCTTTGAGTATGTCATTAGGAGTTGGTTTAGTGCTATGTCTATTTAGTGGGGTAATATTAGTCAGACTATCCTCTATGGCCTATGACATGTCTGGCTATAGGTTCCTAGGCCTGATATCAGTGTCAGGTATTGGCTCCATCTTGTGATGTGGATCTCAAGTCCAATTAGAAAGTGGTTAGTTACTCCCATAACATTCGCACCACCATTGTAGCAGTGGTTAGTTACTCCCATAACATTCACACCACCATTGCAGCAGTGGTTACTCCCATGACAAACACTCACACCACCATTGCAGCAGTGGTTAGTTACTCCCATAACATTCACACCACCATTGCAGCAGTGGTTAGTTACTCCCATGACAAACACTCACACCACCATTGCATCAGTGGTCAGTTACTCCCATAACAAACATTCACACCACCATTGCATCAGTGGTCAGTTACTCCCATAACAAACATTCACACCACCATTGCAGCAGTGGTCAGTTACTCCCATAACAAACATTCATACCACCATTGCAGCAGTGGTCAGTTACTCCCATAACAAACATTCACACCACCATTGCAGCAGTGGTTAGTTACTCCCATAACATTCACACCACCATTGCAGCAGTGGTCAGTTACTCCCATAACAAACATTCACACCACCGTTGCAGCAGTAGTTAGTTACTCCAATAACAAACATTCATACCACAGTTGCAACAGTGGTTAGTTACTCCCATAACATTCACACCACCATTGCAGCAGTGGTTAGTTACTCCCATAACAAACATTCACACCACCATTGCAGCAGTGGGCATGTCCTGCCAGGCCAGTTGTTATAGCTTACAGGGTTCATTCACAGCTGGGCAAGGCAGCTGATGACTTCTCTCTCTAGTAGCAAACATAGCAACTTCCAGCATTATAAAAGCTAGTCCATGGAGACAGAGCTTGGATTTCCCCATTTGTTCTACTACTCATGTATGCGGTGACTTCAGCAGTAGGGTTTTACTGTCAAGTTCTGGTGAGCAAGCAAGAGCAAGGCAATGGCCAGTAAAGTTTGAGAGTTCATAGGACCCCTGGTCAACAGCTTCAAAAGAGAGAATCCTTTCCTGGAAATGGGCTTTTTCTTTGCTAGCCTATGATGTGTAGTAGGGGTGGCAGCCCTGTTAAAAGACTTTTTACTCTCTTTTTTACTTTTCAGATGTATCCACATTTCTCCAGAGTGTATTTTTAGCTCCTTTATAAAAAATCAGATGATTATAAATCTGTGGACTTAAATCTGAGTCTCAACTCTATCCCACTGATCAAGAATCTGTTTTTATTCCAGTACCATGCTTCTTCTTATTGTTGTTGTTGCTCTGTAGTATTATTTGAGGTCAGGGATGGTCATGCCTCTGGCAGTTCTTTTATTTCTCAGGATTTTTTTGGTTATTCTGGGGTTTTATTTGTTTCCATATAAAATTTAACTAATTTTCAATTTCTGTGAAGAATCACGTAGGAATTATAATGGGCATTGCATTGAATTTATACATTACTTTTGGTAGGATAGCCATTTCCACAGTATTAAACTTTGTAATAATGTAAATATTATTTATTTAAAGATTCAGATTACTTGAAATATTTTTTCTTTTTTAAAAAATATGTTATTGCTTTTATTTTATGTGTATGAGTATATTGCATGTGTGCAGGTAGGAGCACCCATGTTGTACAAGGCTTGGAGAAGTCAGAAGGTATTGGATACCCTGGAACTAGAGTTATGGACAGTTGTTAGCCACCATGTGGGTGCTGGGAATCAAATCCCAGTCCCTGGAAAGAACAGCTGGTGCTCTTAACCTCTGAGCCATCTCTCCACCCCCAATTATTTTTTGTTTGTTTATTTTAGAAAGTTCCATTTCTAACATTTGATTAAGCAATTATAAAAACAGCTAAAAGGTAGATTGGCTAATTGGCATGAACTCACTAAGAGTTGATTTTTTTTTCTCTCTAGATTTTCATGTTAATGACATTTCAAGAAAGGTGGCATACTTATCCCCTCAAGTTGTTAAAAAACACCCATAGTATGAAAATACTACCTTCCCACTCTTATACCTTACTGATTTAAATTATTCTGTAGTGCAATAGAGTAAAAAATTTTAGGCTGTTTAGCCTCAACACATTGCTATAGTTAGCATTAGGGAAAGTCACAAATTCATTTCTATTACCATGTCTCATTCAAAAAATATCTTTGGATGTCTGAGTAGGGAATTGGCATTTTATGTATGGTAGGGATTGCTAATTTAATTGATTCATATTAATGCTTCAAAAATGGAGGCCTGGAAATTTCCTATGGGTCTTAGAAATGTAGACTTATAATATTCTGGGAAACATAGTTGTAACTGAGGACTAAACATTCTGAAATTGGAAGTCTAAAGATCCTTGAAATTTTAAATGGATTTCTGGCTATATTTCCTCTCTGGAAATAATTCTAGGTTATTTTACTGTACTTTTTTGATACATGCTGTAGTTCAGGCACTGGAATATGTGCTCATATGTCTGCTTTAACACTGTAGCTAAAAGGTAGCCATAAAGGAGCCCCCCTGGTCCACAAAGCTTGAAATACTTACTATGCAGCCTTTTACAGGAAAATATGTGCCAGTCTCCAATGTAAGTGAATTTTTTTAATGTTTTATAAAGGATGAACTGAGTCAGAGAGTTTAGTTAACTTGACAGTGTTTCAGTAGTAAAAAGGCCAAGATTTTAAGTCAAGTCTACTTGATTAAAAAATGTAATTGTTATTTTTTCTGGTACATATAGTATACTATCTTTAATTTTATTATTAACATTATAATTTTTCTCTACATTTGGAATGCATTCTCAAATTGTTGTTTTGTCTTAGTTTAATTGGTCCTCTTTTTCCTCATGGTATAATTGATGGCCTTTTAGATTGGATGAAATATGACATATTTCTCCTTCTCAGAACACATTTTAATTTGAAATCACAATAAATCTAGCCTTAATCCCCCAAAAGATTAACAAGTTTCAATAAAATTCCAATACTGTAGAACAATGGTTTGAGGATGTTAATAGACAAATAAACCAACAGAACCTCAAAAAAAAATCTCAGCCAAAAGAAATGTGTACATCTGGACCTAAAAGCAATTCTATTTGTAGCAACAGAGTAAAACAAAAGTGTTTGGGGATTGCTTCTTTCAAACTCCTCCTGTTTCCTCCAAGGGAAAAGAACCCCACTGCAGGAACCTGGCTGGCTTCTTTCTAACCCCTTACTCACTCTCCTTTGGGGAAGATTAACTATGCTCTACTGTTTCTCCAATTTATTACATAGAAAAGTCATTCATTGTATTCAGGAGTGAAGTGAAGCTATAGATAGATAGAAGTCACAAGCATCCAGCCAGGCATGGTAGCACACGCATGCAAACATAGATGGAGGAAAATTCCACAAGGCTCCACCAATAGATCAAGAACTAGAGGCAATCAGTGTCTGCTGAGGGAGGGAGAACTCGCTCATTTCATGGATGAGACATTAATCCTAAATGGTCATCCATAAACACATGCAAATAAAGGCAATAGCTGGATTCAGTAGGACATGTGTATGTGCATGTGTGTGTGTGTGTGTGTGTGTGTGTGCGTGTGAGTGCATGTGTATGCATGTGTGTGTATGTGTATGTTAAAATAATTTTGGAAAAAGAGGTCATGAATTCAAAGGAAGTGGTTGGGGGACGTGAAGGAGTTGGGCGGGGGGAGAGGAAGGACTAGAAATAATGCAAATACCTTGTACTTGTGTATAAAACCCTGAAAATTTAAAAGAAAAAATAAGGAAACTATCACAAAGCTTAAAGAACTTCTGCCCATATCTGCTTCCAATATTGGTGCAGTGAAGTGGTGAGTAGGTGAATCTTGTCTATGATAACAATAACAGATTTTAAATGCCCTTTTAAATAGCCAATAGATAGATGCTAGAGAACTTACTTTAGGACGATCACAACTTCAAGTAAGAACTACAAGGTTGTGGTTGTTGCTTTTTTAGCTTTTATTTGCTTATTTCTTTCTTTCAAAGCACTCCTCAGTCCTCAGAGTTATAGCAGAGATGGCAAAGCAGAGGAAACTCAAGGTTGAAATCCTAGAAGTGAGAGAAACTATAAAAATAAGTGAGGTCAGAAATCGGAGTGCAGGGCTGGGGATACATCTCAGAGATCGAGCACCTAAGTAGCATGTTGAACACCCTGGACTCCATCCCAGTACCCCCTATATACACAATCTGAGTTCATGTTATAGTACAAATCCCTGGTTGATCATAAAGTTATACATGTATGTATAGGAAGGCCAAAATATTACAGAGAAAAAAACAAACAGAAACCAGAGGTGCCTGCCCTTTAGAAGCCTTTTGGTGCCTGGGTGAGTTTAAAAGGTCTTTGTTTCTGGATGGGTGTGGTCGCGCACACTTTTAATCCTAGCACTTGGGAGGCAAAGGCAAGCAGATCTTTGTGAGTTCAAGGCCAGCCTGGTCTACAGAGTGAGTTCCAGGACAGCTGGGGCTACAGGGAGACCCTGTCTTGAAAGACCCCCCCAAAAAAAGACCTTTGTTTCTTTTTTGACAGTGTACCCGAGTCAACAAACAGGTAACAGCAAGAATCTGAAGCCATATCATATGAGCTTTGGTATGTGAGAACTGAAGTGAGACTTTAGGGGCAACACCCAGAAGCAAAGCAGCTGCAGAAAGCACATGACCCCAAACCCAACTATGTGTCTTAACAAATCCATATCTAGCTGCCAAAATATGCAGATGCCAAGGGGACCACCACACACATATGAGAACTGAAAAGACTGAGACAATGTATAGGCTACAGCAAACTTCAGAGAGCTCAGCATCTGCTGCTGGTGCACTTAAAATTCTCAGAAGGATACAGTGGAATCTTGAATCGCTATGTTTTTGTGTTTTTGGTTACTTGTTTTTGTTTTTAAGAAAGTGTCTTGCCGGCCGGTGGGTGGTGGTGGTGTCCACTGGTAGAATTTGCTGAAGGAGGCAGAGGCAAGAGGATCTGGAGTTTGAGGACAGCCTGGGCTACATAGCTTAATAAAAAAAAAAAGCATCTCATACTATAGGTCAAGCTGGCCTGGAACTCACTATGTCACTCAGGCTGGCCTCATTATCTCATCATCTAAGCCTCCCAAGTGCTGGGATTATAGGCATGAGCTTCCATATCCACTTTACTAGATTATTTTAAGCTATTGAATTTCAAACAAAACCCACTAGGTCTGAAAAGAAATAGAAAAGCTAGGTAATAAGCATAGACTCTGAATGGTACACCACCTTGAATTTGGAAGACAAACATTTTGAATCATTTTTGTAAATAAGTTTTTAAAAACTCAAGATAAATTAATATAAATAAGGAGGAAAATATTATCCTAATGAGTAAACAGAGAAGCTCAATGGAGAAATGAAAACTGTTAGAAATCCCAGCACTGAAATGTACCACAGTTGTTCCAGATGAGTTCAATAGTATGTTGAAGATAGAAGAAAAATTAATGACTTTACAAATAAGTCAGTAGAAATTTGCTAATTCAAATTTCCCCTCAAGTGCTACCAGACCCCCTGGCTCCAGCATTTCCCTCACTCTGGGCCCACCCTATAAGTTTCTTCTCACCCCATAAACTGTACATTCCTCCAGGATCTCACATCCCAGCACTCCCAGGGAGGTCCTGACCCCATAGGCCTCCTGACGACACACCCAGCTTCCCAGTATTTTCTGCCCCAGAGCACCAGTTACCCAGAGCTTTCTCAGGAGAGAACAATCAAACCTGAAGAGCCACACTAGAAAGCAGTAGAGGAGAGGACTATTGGGGTGTTAGAACTCTTCGACAGTGTCTGAGAACACAGAAAGTGGTGGGCTCTTGAAGGAAGAGCAGAGGGCTGGAGAAATAGCTCAGCAGTTAAGAGCATGAACTGCTCTTCTAGAGGATAAGAACCAGAGTTTGCCTTCCAGAATCCATACTGGGCAGCTGACAACTGCCTATAACTTCAGCTACAGGGGACCAATGCCTCTGGCCTCTACAATATCTGCATCTATGTGCACATGCCCTCACACTTATATATGCACATAATTTAAAAATAATAAAAATCAGTAAAGAGAAAAAAGACTAAGTATAAAACCAGGAACCCTCAATACAAGTTCCACAAAGAAAACATTTCAACCCTCTCGCAACTTAATCCTCTCCCAAACATTATTCAAGCCTACACGGAGAAAAGAAAGATGAGTTGAGCAAAAAGAAAGAATGGACTAACAAACTACTTCAGATGCATAAGTCCCAATGCTGAAAGAAAAGTCACACAAAAAACATGGGAGAAATTTGGGACACCATAAGAAAATGTAACTAGCCAGGTGCGGTGCCTTTAATCCTAGCACTTGGGAGGCAGAGGCAGGCAGATCTCTGTGAGTTCAAGGCCAGCCTGGTCTACAGAGTGAGCTCCAGGCCAGCTGGGACTAAAGGGACACCCTGTCTCAAAAATACAAAAAAAAAAAAAAAGAAAAGAAAATGTAACCTTCAAATTATGAGCATAGAAGAAGACTACCATACAAGGACATAGAGAATATTTTAGGTTAAATCATAGAAGAAAATTTTCCAAATCTAGAGAAAGTGATATTCATCCTGGTAGAAGAGACCTATGAAACATAGACAGGACCAGAAAAGAAACTTCCCACAACATATTATCATCAAAACACTAAAAGCAGAGAATAAAGACATGATACTGAAAGCTGAAAAGGAGTAAGGTCAAATCACTTATAAAGTCAGGCCCATCAGAATAACACTTGGTTATTCAACAGAAAATTTAAAGCCAGAAGGATCTAGAAAGATACAGTCCAAGTTCTGATAGATTACACCTATCAACCCAGATTGTTATGCCCACCAAAACTATCTATTAAAATTAAAGTAGAAATAAAAACTCCCCATGATAAAAACAGATTAAAAGAATTTACTAGCACTAATCCAGCCCTACAGAGGACACTGAAAGGAATACTTAAGTCTGGGTGACTGATGAGCAAAACCAAGTGGTCACAGGCAATAAATAAATAATCCCAAGACAGTTCATAAAAAGATTAGGAAAACATCACAAAATCTCAAAATCAACAAAAGAACAGGAATAAATAAACAGCTTTCAACAATAACTAAATATTAATGGTCTCAGTTACCAAATATTTAGTCACAAACTAGCAGATTGGTTCAGGAAACAAGATCCATATTTTTGCTATCTTCAAAAGGCACACTCAACACTAATGGTAGACAGCACCTTAAGGTAAAAGGATGGAAAATGGCTGGGCGTGGTGGGGCACACCTTTGATCCTAGCACTTGGGAGGCAGAGGCAGGCGGATCTTTGTGAGTTCAAGGCCAGCCTGGTCTACAGAGTGAGTTCCAGGCCAGCTGGGGCTACATGGAGACCCTGCCTCGAAAAGACCAAAAAAAAAAAAAAAAAAAAAAAAAAAAAAAAAAAAAAAAAAGATGGAAAATGATATTCCAAGCAGATAGACCTAATAAATAAACAAGTGTAGCTATTCTAATATATGACAAAATGGACTTGAAAAAAAAAACTAATCAAAACCGATAACGAGGTTACTTCATACTCATTAAAGTAACAATCAATCCACCAAGAGGATATTGCAAATCTGAATATACACACACCAAACACAGGTACACCCAACTTTGTAAAAGACATACTACTAGATCTAAAACCACAGATTAACCCCAACAGAGGGATACTGTATGACGTCAATACCCCACTCTCACCAATCTATAGGTCACCTGGACAAAAACAAAACAGAGAGACATTGGAGTTAAATGACATCATAAATCAACTGCATCTAACAGACATCTACAAAACATTCCACCAAAACAGTAAAGAGTACACATTCTTCTCAATGGCCTATGTCTAAAGATAAATCACATATTAGGATGTAAAATGCATCTGAACAAATACCAAAAAACGGAAATTACATTCTGCATTCTATATGACCACAATGGAATAAAGTTAGGCATTAACAACAATAGAAACTACAGAATGTGTACTCATGGAGACAAAACAGAACACTATTGAGTAATTAGGTCAGGGAAGAAATAGGAAGGAAAATTTAAAATTCCAAGAGTTGAGGGAATATGAAAACACAACAAACCAAAATCCAGAGGTTACAATGAAGGCAGTCCTAAAATAAAAGTTTACAGTGATAAAAAAATCAAATATTTGAGATATCTCATATTAATAACTTTATGATGTACCTAAAGGTCATGTAAAAACAAGAACAAACAATATCCCAAAATAGTAGACAGGGAGAGATTATCAAAATCAGGGTGAATTTAATGAAACAGAAACAAACATATCAACATAAGTAATCAATGAAATAAAAAGTTGGTTCCTTTAAAAGATTAACAAACCTGGGGCTGGAGAGATGGCCTAGCGGTTAAGAGCGCCGACCGCTCTTACAGAGGACCTGGGTTCAATCCCCAGCACCCACATGGCGGCCGAGAGCCGTCTGAAACTCCGATTCCAGGAGATCTCCAGCTCCAGGGGAACCCGACACCCTCTTCTGACCTCCGCGGCATTGCAGGACACGGGTGCACAAACTTGCATGCAGACAGTACATTGATACACATACAGAAATAAATAAATGCTGGGCGTGGTGGCGCACGCCTTTAATCCTAGCACTTGGGAGGCAGAGGCACGCGGATCTCTGAGTCCGAGGCCAGCCTGGTCTACAGAGTGAGTTCCAGGACAGCCAGAGCTACAGGGAGACCCTGTCTCAAAAAAAAAAAAAAAAAAAAAAAAGATTAACAAACCTAGGGCTGGAGAGATGGCTCAGCAATTAAGAGCACTAACTACGTGTGCAGAGGCCCCAGGTTCAATTCCCAGCACCCACATGGTGACTAAGAACCATCTTTAACTCCAATTTCAGGGGAATCCAAAGCCCTCTTCTGACCTCTGAGGCATTGCATGATTTGAGTGCACCAACCTACATGCAGACAGTACACTCGTACACATAAAAAAAAAATAATAAAATAAAATAAAATAAAATAAAGACATTTCCTTAAAAAAAACATTAACAAACCTTTAGCCAAATTAACAAAAAGAAAGTGAAAACCCAAACTAGTAAAATTAGAGATGAAAAAAATTACAGCAAACACCAAGGAAGCTCAGAGAATCATAAGAGTACATTTTAAATATATTCCATGAAACTGAAAAATCTAAAAGAAATTATTAATTTCTAAACACATATGACTTAACCATATATAGTTAAGCCAAACTTAAGTATATAATTTAAGCAGACCCATAACAACAAGTGAGATAGAAGCAATAATTTAAAAATCTCATAACTAGGGGCTGGAGAGATGGCTCAGCAGTTAAGAGCACTGGCTGCTCTTGCACAGGATCCGGGTTTAGTCCCCGTAGTACCCACATGGTGGTTAACAACCATTACAACTCCAGTTCCAGGAATCTGAGACCCTCGTCTGAACTATGTGGGCATTTTACAACACAGGTACACTTAAATACATGCAGGCAATAGATTCATACACATAAAATAAAAATAATAAATAAAATATATTTTTTAAAATTTTCCCAACTAAAGAAGGCCCAGGGAAAGATAGATTCTATGCAAAATTCTATCAGACCTTCAAAGAAGTAACACTAATATTGTTAATAACAACACCAGTTATTCCATAATATAGAAAAGGAAGGAACAATTCCAAATTATTTTTCCAAAAACAGTATTAGCATTATATCAAACCAGAAAACAATCAAATAAAAATAAAATTATTGGTTAATCTCTCAGAAATATAGACACAAAGATTCCCAATAAACTGCTTAAAAACTGAATTTAAGAGCACATCAAAAAGATCATCCATCATGATCAAGGCAGCTTCATCCCAGAGATGCAGGGATGAGTTAAAAAATGTCAATGTAATTTACCATGTAAATAGAATCAAGATAGAACCCACATGATTATCTCATTAGGCAGAGAAAAAGGCCTTTGACCAAATACAACATCCTTTCATGATAAAAGTCCTGGAGAATCTAGGAATACAGGAGACATATCTCAACATAATAAAGGCAATACACAGAAAGGCCACAGCCAGCATCATACTAAATGGAGAAAAGGTCAACAGAATTTCCACTAAAATTAGGAATAAGACAAGTAGAGTGAATGATCTCTCTGCCCTTGTTCAATTTAGTGCTTAAGTCTTAGCTAGAGCAGTAAGACAAGTGAGGGAGAACAGGGGACACCGATAGCAAAGGAAGAAGTCAAAACATCCTTATCTCTCACCCTGTACAAAGTGCAATTCCAGATGGATCAAGGACCTCAACATAAGACCTGATACCCTGAATCAGATACAGGAGAAAGTAGGGAATATGCTCAACTTCTAGTCACAGGAAAGGACTTTCTGAACAGGACCCCAATAGTACAAGCCTTGAGATGAACAACTGACAAATGGGACCACGTGAAACTAAAAAGGTTTGAACAGTAAAGGATACCATAAGAATGGGAAAAATCTTTACCACTGTATATTTGACAGAGAGTTAGTATCTAGAATATACACAAAAAAAAAAAAAAAAACCCTAAACATCAAAATAGCAAATAGCTCAATTAAAAATGGGAACAAGGAGTTAAACAGAAATCTCAAAAGATGAAATACAAATGGCAGAAAAAATTTTTAAAGAGAAGGAAATTAAAGGAGCACTAATTGGAAGAGTAGTCAAACTATCCCTTTTTGCAGATGATATGATATTATACCTAAGAGATGCCAAAAATTCCACCAGAAAACTGCTAGGAATGATTAACTCTTTCAGTAAAGTGTCAGCTGGTTCTGTCTGCTTGGTGTGCTATATGCTCCTAATACTTGTATAGGTATCTCTTGCTTTAATTTGGGAAAATTTTCCTCTAAAATTTTGTTAAAGACCAGGGCCATATCATTATCCTGTGAGTTTTTGTCCTCTTCTATCCCTATACTTTGTAGTTTTGGTCGTTTCATAGTATTCCACAGTTCCTGGTTATTCCATTCTTGTTTTTTTTTTTTTTTTTTTTTTNAAGTGAGGTCAGAAATCGGAGTGCAGGGCTGGGGATACATCTCAGAGATCGAGCACCTAAGTAGCATGTTGAACACCCTGGACTCCATCCCAGTACCCCCTATATACACAATCTGAGTTCATGTTATAGTACAAATCCCTGGTTGATCATAAAGTTATACATGTATGTATAGGAAGGCCAAAATATTACAGAGAAAAAAACAAACAGAAACCAGAGGTGCCTGCCCTTTAGAAGCCTTTTGGTGCCTGGGTGAGTTTAAAAGGTCTTTGTTTCTGGATGGGTGTGGTCGCGCACACTTTTAATCCATAGCACTTGGGAGAAAGGGCAAAGCAGATTCTTTGCTGAGTCTCAAGCCAGCTCGGTCTTACAGATTGGAGTGTTCCAGGAAGCCTGGGCTACAGGGAGACCCTGTCTTGAAATACCCCCCCAAAAAAAGACCTTTGTTTCTTTTTTGACAGTGTACCCGAGTCAACAAACAGGTAACAGCAAGAATCTGAAGCCATATCATATGAGCTTTGGTATGTGAGAACTGAAGTGAGACTTTAGGGGCAACACCCAGAAGCAAAGCAGCTGCAGAAAGCACATGACCCCAAACCCAACTATGTGTCTTAACAAATCCATATCTAGCTGCCAAAATATGCAGATGCCAAGGGGACCACCACACACATATGAGAACTGAAAAGACTGAGACAATGTATAGGCTACAGCAAACTTCAGAGAGCTCAGCATCTGCTGCTGGGCACTTAAAATCTCTCAGAAGGATTACAGTGGGAATCTGAATCCCTATGTTTTTGTGCTTTCTTGGTTACTTGTTCTTTGTTTTTAAGAAAGTTTGTCTGCCGGCCGTGTGCCGGTCAGGTGGTCTGGTGTCCACTGAGAACTTTGCTGAAGGAGGCAGAGGCAAGAGATCTGGAGTTGAGGGACAGCCTGGGGCTACATCAGCTTTAATAAAAAAAAAAAACGAGCATCTCATCTCATAGGTCAAAGGGCTTGGCCTGGGAAACTCACTATGCTCACTCAGCGCGGGCCTATCTATCTTCATCAAGCTCTCAGCCTCCTAAATTCTGGATTATAGGCATGAGCTTCCATATCCACTTTACTAGATTATTTTAAGCTATTGAATTTCAAACAAAACCCACTAGGTCTGAAAAGAAATAGAAAAGCTAGGTAATAAGCATAGACTCTGAATGGTACACCACCTTGAATTTGGAAGACAAACATTTTGAATCATTTTTTGTAAACTAATTTTAAAACCTCCAAGATTTTAAATTAATATAAATAAGAGGAAAAATATTATCCTTAATGAGTAAAACAGAGAAAGCTCAATGGAGGAAATGAAAACTGTTAGAAATCCCAGCACTGAAATGTACCACAGTTGTTCCAGATGAGTTCAATAGTATGTTGAAGATAGAAGAAAAATTAATGACTTTACAAATAAGTCAGTAGAAATTTGCTAATTCAAATTTCCCCTCAAGTGCTACCAGACCCCCTGGCTCCAGCATTTCCCTCACTCTGGGCCCACCCTATAAGTTTCTTCTCACCCCATAAACTGTACATTCCTCCAGGATCTCACATCCCAGCACTCCCAGGGAGGTCCTGACCCCATAGGCCTCCTGACGACACACCCAGCTTCCCAGTATTTTCTGCCCCAGAGCACCAGTTACCCAGAGCTTTCTCAGGAGAGAACAATCAAACCTGAAGAGCCACACTAGAAAGCAGTAGAGGAGAGGACTATTGGGGTGTTAGAACTCTTCGACAGTGTCTGAGAACACAGAAAGTGGTGGGCTCTTGAAGGAAGAGCAGAGGGCTGGAGAAGAGATAGCTCTCAGTTAAGAGCATAACGCTCTTCTAGAGGAAGATACCAGAGGTGGTCCTTCCGAATTCCCATACTCGGGCAGCTGACAACTGCCCTATACACTTCAGCTACCAGGGACCAAATGCCCTCTGGCCTCCTACACATATCTGCCAATCTATGTGCACATGGCCCTCACCTATATATGCACAAATTTTAAAAAAAAAAAAATCAGTAAAGAGAGAAATAAAGACTAAGTATAAAACCAGGAACCCTCAATACAAGTTCCACAAAGAAAACATTTCAACCCTCTCGCAACTTAATCCTCTCCCAAACATTATTCAAGCCTACACGGAGAAAAGAAAGATGAGTTGAGCAAAAAGAAAGAATGGACTAACAAACTACTTCAGATGCATAAGTCCCAATGCTGAAAGAAAAGTCACACAAAAAACATGGGAGGAAATTGGATGACACCATAAGAAATGTAACCTAGCCAGGCGTGCCGTGCCTTTAATCCTAGCACTTGGGGAGGCAAAGGCCAGGCAGGAGCATCTCTGTGAGCTCAAGGCCAGCCCTCGGGTCTACAGAGTGAGCTCCAGGCCAGCTGACTAAGGGACACCCTGTCTCAAAATTACAAAAAAAAAAAAAAAGAAAAGAAAATGTAACTTCAAATATGAGCATCAGAAGAAGACTACCAACAAGACATAGAGAATATTTAGGTTAGTTAAATCATAGACTAAATTTTTCCAAATCTAGAGAAAGTGATATTCATCCTGGTAGAAGAGACCTATGAAACATAGACAGGACCAGAACAAAGAAACCCCACAACCATTATTATCATCAAAACACTAAAAGCAGAGAATAAAGACATGATACTGAAAGCTGAAAAGGTAGTAAGGTCAAATCACTTTTTATAAAGTCAGGGCCCATCAGAATAACACTTGGTTATTCAACAGAAAATTTAAAGCCAGAAGGATCTAGAAAGATACAGTCCAAGTTCTGATAGATTACACCTATCAACCCAGATTGTTATGCCCACCAAAACTATCTATTAAAATTAAAGTAGAAATAAAAATCTCCCCATTGGATAAAAAACAGCAATTTAAAAATTTACTAGCACTATTTCCAGCCCTACAGAGGACACTGAAAGGAATACTTAAGTCTGGGTGACTGATGAGCAAAACCAAGTGGTCACAGGCAATAAATAAATAATCCCAAGACAGTTCATAAAAAGATTAGGAAAACAGCATTCACAAAATCTCAAATCAACAAAAGATACAGGACATAAATAAACAGCTTTCAACAATAACTAAATATTAATGGTCTCCAGTTACCAAATATTTGTCACAAACGTAGCAGATTGGCTTCAGGAAAACAAATCCTATTTGCTATCTATTCAAAAGGCACACTCAACACTAATGGTAGACAGCACCTTAAGTAAAAGGATGGAAAATGCTGGGCGTGGTGGCGGGGCACACCTTTGATCCCTAGCACTTGGGAGCAGAGGCAGGCGGATCTTTGTGAGTTCAAGGCCAAGCCTGGTCTACAGAGTGAGTTTCCAGGCCAGCTGGGGCTACATGGAGGCCCTGTCATCGAAAAGACCAAAAAAAAAAAACAAAAAAAAAAAAGATGGAAAATTGATATTCCAAGCAGATAGACCTAATAAATAAACAAGTGTAGCTATTCTAATATATGACAAAATGGACTTGAAAAAAAAAAAAACTAAATTCAAAACCGATAACGAGGTTACTTTCATACCTCATTAAGTTAACAATCAATCCACCAAAGAGGATACTGCAAATTCTGGAAATACACACAACCAAACACAGGTACACCCAACTTTGTAAAAGACATACTACTAGATCTAAAACCACAGATTAACCCCAACAGAGGGATACTGTATGACGTCAATACCCCACTCTCACCAATCTATAGGTTCACTGGACAAAAAACAAAACAGAGAACATTGGAGCTTAAATGACATCATAAATCAAATGGATCTAATAGACATCTACAAACATTCCACCCAAACAGCTAAAGAGTACACATTCTTCTCAATGGCCTATGTCTAAAGATAAATCACATATTAGGATGTAAAATGCATCTGAACAAATACCAAAAAACGGAAATTACATTCTGCATTCTATATGACCACAATGGCGATCTAAAGTTAGCATTAACAACATAGAAACTACAGAATTGTGTACTTCATTCGGAGAAAAACAGAACACTCACTGAGTACATTTAGGTCAGGGAAGAAATAGGAAGGAAAATTTAAAATTCCACACGCAGTTTGAGGGAATTGACCAAACACAACAAACCAAATCCAGAGGTTACAAATGAAGGCAGTCCCTAAAATAAAGTTACAGTGATAAAAAAATTCAATACTTTGAGATATCTCTATTAATAACTTTATTGATGACCTAACAGGTTCAGTAAAAAAACAAGAACAAACAATATCCCAAAATAGTAGACAGGGAGAGATTATCAAAATCAGGGTGAATTTAATGAAACAGAAACACATCATCAAACATAAGTAATCACATGAAATAAAAGTTGCGTTCCGTAAAGTTAACAACCTGGGGCTGGAGAGATGGCTCAGCGGTTAAGAGCGCCGACCGCTCTTACAGAGGACCTCGGCGTTCGATCCCCCACACCCAATGTGGGCCCGAGAGCCCTGAAAACATCATTCCAGGGAGATACTCCAGTCCCAGGGGAATCCTGACACCTCATTGCATGACCCATACCGACGGGGCATTGGCGAGGACACGGGGTGCACAAAACTGCAATGCCAGACAGTACATTGCATACACATACAGAAATAAATAAAATGCTGGGCTGGGTGGCGCACGCCTTTAATCCGTAGCACTTGGGGAGGCAGAGGCCAGCATTCTCTGAAGTTCGAGGCCAGCCTTGGTCTACAGAGTGAGTTCCAGGACAGCCAGAGCACAGGGAGACCCTGTCTCAAAAGAAAAAAAAAAAAAACAAAAAAGTAACAAACTAGGGCTTTGGAGAGATGGCTCAGCAATTAAGAGCACTAACTACAGTGATGCAGAGGCCCAGTGTTCAATTCCCAGCACCCCACATGGTGACTAAGAACCATCTTTAACTCCAACTTCAGGGAATCCAAAGCCCTCTTCTGACCTCTGAGGCATTGCATGATTTGAGTGCACCAACCTACATGGCAGACAGTATATTCCTACACATTAAAAAAATAATAAAATAAAATAAATAAAAAAGACATTTCCTTAAAAAACATTAAAAACCTTTTAGCCAAATTAACAAAAAGAAAGTGAAAACCCAAACTAGTAAAATTAGAGATGAAAAAAATTACAGCAAACACCAAGGAAGCTCAGAGAATCATAAGAGTACATTTTAAATATATTCCATGAAACTGAAAAATCTAAAAGAAATTATTAATTTCTAAACACATATGACTTAACCATATATAGTTAAGCCAAACTTAAGTATATAATTTAAGCAGACCCATAACAACAAGTGAGATAGAAGCAATAATTTAAAAATCTCATAACTAGGGGCTGGAGAGATGGCTCAGCAGTATTCCAGAGGACCCTGGGCCTGCTCCTTGCACGGGATCCGGGTTTAGTCCCGTTAGTAACCCACACTGGTGCAGTTAACAACCATTACCAACTCCAGTCTCCAGGAATCCTGGACCCTCGCTGACTATGTGGCGGCATTTTACAACACAGGTACACTTTAAATACATGCAGGCAATAGATTCATACACATAAAATAAAAATAATACAATAAAATAATCATTTTTTCAAATCTTTCCCAACTAAAGAAGGCCCAGGGAAAGATAGATTCTATGCAAAATTCTATCAGACCTTCAAACAGAAATAAACACCAATATTGTTAAATGACCCACCATTATTCCATCACTATTAGAAAAGGAAGGAAGGAACAATTCCAAATTATTTTTCCCAAAACAAAGTATTAGCTTATATCAAACCAGAAACAATCAAATAAACAATAAAATAATTGGTTAATCTCTCAGAAATATAGACACAAAGATTCCCAATAAACTGCTTAAAAACTGAATTTAAGAGCACATCAAAAAGATCATCCATCATGATAAAGGCAAGCTTTTCATCCCAGAGATGCAGGGATGAGTCAAAAAATGTCAATGTAAATTTACCATGTAAATGAATCAAGGATAGAACCCACATGATTTATCTCATTAGGCAGAGAAAAAGGCCTTTGACCAAATACAACATCCTTTCATGATAAAAGTCCTGGAGAATCTAGGAAAGACAGGAGACATATTCTCAACATAATAAAGGCAATACACAGAAAGGCCACAGCCAGCCATCATACTAAATGGGGAAAGGTTCAACAGAAATTTCCCACTAAAATTAGAAATAAGACAAGTAGACGTGACATGATCTCTCTTGCCCTTTTTAATATAATGTTTGAGGTCTTAGCTAGAGCAGTACTTAAGACAAGTGAGGGAGAACAGGGGACACCGATAGCAAAGGAAGAAGTCAAAAATCCTATCTCTCACCCTGTACTTTAAAAGCCAACTCCAGATGGAGTTCAAGGCCTGCAACATAAGACCTGTACCCTTGAATCAGATCAGGAGAAAGTAGGGGAATATTGCTCAAACTTCTAATTCACAGGACAACGGGACTTCTGAAACAGGACACCACAGACAAAGCCTTAGAGAACAACATGACAAATGGGGACCACGTGAAACTAAAAGGTCATGAACACAGAAAGTAGACCATAAAATTGGGAAAAAATCTTACCACTGTATATTTGACAGAGAGTTAGTATCTAGAATATACTAAAGAACCAAAAAAAAAAAAAAAACCCTAAAACATCAAATAGCAAATAGCTCAATTAAAAATGGGAACAAGGAGTTAAACAGAAATTCAAAAGATGAAATACAAATGGCAGAAAAAATTTTTAAAGAGGAAGCAAAATTAAAAGGAAAGCACTAATTGGAAGAGTTAGTCAAACTACCCTCCCTTTTCTTGCAGAATGATATGAATTATTAACCTAAAGAGATGCCAAAAATTCCACCAGAAAACTGCTAGGAATTATTAATAACTCTTTAGTAAAGGTGTCAGCTGAGTTCTGTCTGCTGGTGTGCTATATGCTCCTAATACTTGTATAGGTATCCCTTGCTTTAATTCGGGAAAATTTTCCTCTAAAATTATGTTGAAGACCTGAGCCATATCATTATCCTGTGAGTTTTTTTCCTCTTCTATCCCTATGATGCATAAGTTCGATCTTTTCATAGTTCCACAGTTCCTGGCTTATCCATCTTGTTTTTTTTTTTTTTTTTTTTTTTCATAGTCTTTACTGAATTTAATCATTCTTCCTTGTGGGCTGGATAGTTTTAGTGCAACTTGACACACCTGGTTGAGGGAGCCTCAACTGAGCAATTGCTCCCATTGGACTGGCCAGTGGCCACGTCTGTGGAGTATTGGTTTTTGATTGTGGAGCAATGTGGGAGGGCCCAGCCACTATGGGTTGTGCCGCCCTGGGCAGGTTGTTGTGAACTGTATAAGAGGTCAGGCTGGCATTGGGCCAGGAGAGAAGCCAGTGAAATGCATTCCTCCATGGCCTCTGCTTTCAGCTCCTGCCTCCAGGTTCCTGTCCTGAGTTTCCTGCCTTGGGGCTCCCTGAGTGATGAACTGTGACCCAGGAGTGTAAGCTGAATAAACCCTTTCCTTCCCCAAGTGTCCCAGTACTCTGCTCAGGTAAAGAGTTGGTTTTGTCACAACAATGGAAGACAAACTAGAACAGATAATGGTACCAAGAAGAGGGCGGTATTGCTGTGACAGACCTGATCTTGGTGTTTTTTGGGTGAGGATTTTGGAGGCTTTTGGAACTTTGGCCTGGGAAGATCATGAATGCCTAAAGATTGTTTTGATGCTGTGGAGCTTGGAGCAGTTGTAGACAATGGAGGCCTTTCTTGTGAAGTTTCTAGTTCAAAGGGAAGCAGAGGTCATCAGGACTGTGTAATCTGTGGGTTTTCTGGTCGGCTGGGGCTGAAGAAATCAGCTGGTAAGTAACAAGAGACCAGGAACCTGAAGTGATCTTTGTTGTACTGGGACACTTGATGCTGGTCAGCTGGTTAAGGCTGGGGCTTGAAAAATGGCTGTGAGTAACAAGAGACCGCATCACTGTGGTGAAATCTTCTGCGGAGAAGAATTTCTTCACAGACAGCACACAGAAGCTGTGCTCCAGAAGGGGCCCTGAACCCCCATCATTGAAGGCCAAAAGCAGGACTTAGTAACTGTAAGAGTCTCCTATATGGTTCCGTGTTGAAATTTGAGGGGGGTCACAGAGAGCACCCGAGGCTTGGCACTATGAGAGGTGCAAGAAAGATTCATTTTGGTGGAAGTGCACCTCGTTCTGCAGTGAAGACTCCCAGGATTGCAGGGATCTGGAGAGAAGCTGGGGTTTGCTTCTCTCAGAAGAGGCCATTGGTAAAGGTGCAATCTCAGTTTCAATGGCGACTCCAGCTTTTTGGATATGCCAGGACCAAGGCATAACCACCAAGAGCAGCAGCAGGTGTGGAAATTGGAGTCATCCTTGGGTTCTTTCAAAATGAGGCTGACTGTGTGCTGTGGACGGCAGAGCAGAGAGGGGGAGCTGCCGAAAACCCTTTGAGCCCAGAAGATTGTGAGTGAATCCCAGGTGCCAGCCTTGAGCTACTTGCTGGACTTTAGGTTTTGTTTGAGTGTGGCCTGATTTTCTTCCCTTTGAAATAAGACAGTGCTTGTTTTTGGATTTTACAGCAGCCCCACAGTTAAGAGACTTTTTAATAGACTGTGAAAACTTTTAATAGACTGTGTTGGAACATTTTAAGGACTGTCGGGATTTAAGGTTGTACTGTCTTAGTTGTGATTATGTTAAAATCATAACTTGGGGATGTAAGAACTGAAAAGGTTGGTGGTTAATCAGTTGAGGCTGTTTTGTGTGTTCAAAGTTGGCAAGGGGGTCAATGTGCTGGATTTAGCTTTAGTGCAACTTTGACACACCTGGTTGAGGGAGCCTCAACTGGGCAATTGGCTTCCATTGGACTGGCCCTGTGGCCATGTCTGGTGCGAGTATTGTCTTGATTTTGAGCAATGTGGGGAGGTCACAGCCACTATGGTTAGTGCCACCCCTGGACAGGTTGTTGTGTACTGTTTAAGAGGTCAGACTGGGCATGGGCCAGGAGAGCAAGCCAGTGAACAGCATTCCTCCATGGCCTGTGCTTCAGCTCCTGCCTCCAGGTTCCTGCCCTGAGTTCCTGCCTTGGGCTCCCTGAGTGATGAACTGTGACCCAGGAGATGTAAGCTGAATAAATCCTTTCCTCCCCAAGTTGGTGTCAGTCAGAGTGTTTTGTCACAGCAATGGAAGACAAACTAGAACATCCATATTATCTTCCAATCTTGATATTCTATTTTCTAATTCATCCATTCTATTGTGAAGAGTTTCTCCCATCTTTTCCAAGTTGTTTGTAGAATGTTGCATTTCATTTTTCATTTTGACTTGAATTTTCTTCAATGTTTCTATATCTTTTGTAATTTCATTCCACAATTTATCATTGTCCTCTTTCAATTTATCCATGTCTTCTTTTAGATCCCAGACTTCCTTGTTTATAAGCTCCTTAAATTCCTTCAACTCTTTAACTTCTCTTATCATATTCATGATTGTTCTTTCGAGATCTGTATCCTGAGTTATATCCAAGGGGTCTTCATTAGAGGGTACTTGAATAAGGGTATTAGTGTTTGGTGGAGATCCACCTGAGTCTTTCTTTGGTTGAGCTTTAGGCTTCTGCTCTGAGACAGCTGCAGCACTGAGGATGGTCTGAAGATCTACTTCCTTTCCCTCTCAGGTTAATGAATAACAAATTGCTAGCAATTTCTACATTACTATATACTCATGTTCCCCATTTCATCCTTTCAAAAATGACTTTTACTTTTAGTCCACTGAAAAACTAAAGGCCATTTCTCCAGTTGCACAGAGGATAATGTTGCCTTTACCTAATGAAAGCTTCCTTAATGTATCCTTCTTTACCTGCTGAAAAGTTCCCATCAATGTGAAACTTCTTATGATATCTCTCATCTTTAAAAATAAATCCTTTCTTGGGCTGGAGATATAGGCTAGCAGTTAAGAGCACGGACTACTCTTGCAGAGGACCCAGGTTCAATCCCCAGCACCCACATGGCGGCTGAGAACCATCTGTAACTCCAATTCCAGGAGAAGTCCAGTTCCAGGGGAATTGGAGACCCTCTTCTGATCTCCGTGGCATTGCATGACACGGGTGCACAAGCCTACATGCAGACAGTACATTCATACACATGCAAAAATAAATAAAATTTTTAAAAAAATTAAAAAAAATAAATCCTTTCTTGACCTCATACTGTCCCATGGTTACTGATCCATTTCTCTATTTCCCCCTTGCATTAGTCACTTTTCTCTTGCTGTGATAAATCCACCATGACCAAGGGCATTTATAAAAGGAAGAGTTTATTTGAGCTTGCTATTTACAGTTCCAGGGAATTAGAGTCCATTCTGGTGGGAAGCATGGTGGCCGGGGCTGAAGCAGTAAGCCAAGGGTCACATCTCACAAAGAGCACCAGAAGCAGAGAGAGAGACTGGAGACTGCAAGGCTTGTTAAACTCACTAAGCCTGCCCCCAATGATGTACTTCCTCCAGCACAGCCACACCTTCTAAGACCTCCAAGAACAGTGCCACCAACTGGAGAAAAAAATGTCTGAATACTTAAAGCCTATGAGGGGGGGCACTCTCATTCAAACCACCACACCCCTTAATAGCAAAATTCTTCAAACAATTGCCACTAGGACCTGTCTGCCCTTTTCTTCCCATTGTGTCCTGAGCCCTACCTACCTCCTTACCACAGTAGGCCATGCCTCAGTCTTATGAAGGTCATTGTCCCAGTACTCTGCCAAACCTGCTACTGTGGAGGTGTGATGGTTTGTTTTATGTAACAGCTTGGCTGAGCCACAGGGCCTAGACATTTGGTCATATATCATTCTGGATGTTTCAATGAGGATGGCTTTGGACGAAACTTTAGGAAAAGGAAATGGCCCTCCAATAGTATTCGTAGACCTCATTTGATCTGTGAAAAATCTGAATAGAGCCGGGCATGGTGGCATACTCCTTTAATCCTAGCACTCGGGAGGCAGAGGCAGGTGGATCTTTGTGAATTCAAGGCCAGCCTGGTCTACAGAGCAAGTTCATGGACAGCTGGGGCTACAGGGAGACCCTGCCTCGAAAAGACAAAAAAAAAATCTGAATAGAACAAAAGACTGACCTCTGCTGAATCCCAGAAGCTCTGGTAGATGGTCATTAACCTGGAGTTGCACTGGTGCCCTTTACTTGAGGCTCCAGGCTGCCAGCCACTGTGCAGATGTTGTATATTCCAACCTCCAAAACTAGTTGCTATGTAACTTTTCCTGGGAGAGATGTGAACAAACATCTATTCACCACAGACCAAAGACATGATTCCACCCAATTCTAGCTCAGTGAGCCAGTGAGTTTATTAGGAGTACAGGAGTATGGGTGAGGGGTCACTTACTGGAGCATGGGTTACAAGAGCATAGATAAGGGGTTACCCACAGAAGCATGGGTGAAGGGTTGCTTACTGGAGCATGGGTGACTCAAAGGCTGATGAATCTCTGAAAGCTCAGCCCACTCCAGTCACCACTCATGAAAATGCATCTCTGGACCTCTCTGCCTGAAGGTGTAGGTAGCAACACATAACTGTTCCCTCTCCCCAGAAATTGTTGCTTTCATAACTTTTCAGGAAAGGGGCCTCCTGAATCTTATAAATTTTAGAGTTTCCTGAGTCTTGTAAGTTTTCACTTCTTGACTCCTGTGGCCATCCCTTTGCCCTCCTTGAGAGAATGTTCATGCTCAGAGGGCATAGCTACACAACAGCAGGTGCATCAATCCTTAAAATCCCCATGAGCTTCCTCACAGACTTAGATAAAAACATCCTAAAGTTCATATGGAAAAACAAAGACCCCAGTTATCCAAAGCAACCCTGAGAAAAAGAGCAACACAGGGGGGATTATCTACCAGACTTCAAATTACACTACAGGGCTATAGTCATAAAAATAGCCTGGTATTGGCACAAAAACAGACCCATACATCAACGGAACAAAATCAAAGATCCAAACTTGAGCACATTCAATTTCATCCACCTTATATTTTACAAAGGGGCCAAGAAGACTCAGTGGAGGAAAGACAGCATCTTCAGCAAATGGTATTGGCACAACTGGATCACCACTCATAGAATAATAAAATTAAACCCCTACCTCTCACCCTCTACAAAAATCAACTCCAGGGGCTGGAGAGATGGCCTAGTGGTTAAGAGTGCCAACTGCTCTTGCAGAGGACCCGGGTTCAATCCCCAGCACCCACATGATGGCTGAGAACTGTCTGTAACTCCAATTCCAGGAGAACTCCAGTTCCAGGGGAATCCAACACCCTCTTCTGACCTCCGAGGCATTGCACGACACGGGTGCACAAACCTACATGCAGACAGTACATTCATACACATAAAAAATAAATAATCTAAGATCTCCCGAGACCGTCTGAAGTGCAGGAAGGTAGGTAGGAGCTGGGTGCCTCAGCAAGGCTGATTGTTGTTTGACTTAATGTAGTTAATCCAGTTGTCTTTGGCTTAATTGTCTTTGGTGGCTGTGGGGGTGGAGTTATCCTCCCAGCTGGTATAAAAGGTAGGGTTGTGTGAGTCTTGAGATCTGAGAGCTCCCAAAACCAGCTGAAGCACAGGTACCCCCACCCTGCTCCCTGCCAACTGGGATTATGAAGGCATCTGAAAGAGGCAAGCAAAGCAAGGCTTCAGCACAGTGAAGAGGGATTTGGGACTGGGGAAAGGGACAGGATAATCCCACACCAAGCTCCACCAACCCTATGGAAGATGCCCACAGTGGGATCCCCCTGGGGATGGCCCAGGACACAGATATCAGAAGCACAATTGTGAACATACTTAAAGAACTACAAGATTATAAAGAGCAAATCAAAGAATTAAGAAAAGAGAATGAAGAACTCAAGAAGGACCTAGAGAGAGAGAATGACAAACTCTGGAAGGAAGTAGAAACACTGAAAAGATCCCATGCTGAAAAAGATAAGGAAACCAACCAGCGAAGCAAAGAGCTACAGGAAGAGATT
>VZQC01009088.1:2710706-2733119 GCA_009823505.1 Rhizomys pruinosus | reverse complement strand
AAAAAAAAAAAAAAAAACCTGAACAGAGACTTCAAAAATGAAGAAGTCAAGATGGCTTAGAAATCTTAAAAAGTGTTCAATGTTGCTAATAATTAAGGAAATGCAAATTAAAACCACTTTAAGATTTCATCTGACTCTGGTAAGACTGGCTATGATCAAGAAAACAAAAGACACTAAATGCTGGAGAGGTTGCCAGGAAAAGGGAACACTCATCCACTGCTGGTGGGAATGTAAAATCATGCAACCCCTATGGAATGCAGTGTGGAGACCTCTTAAAAGACTCAAAATGAGCCTACCCCCTGACCCAGTCATACCACTCCTGGGTATATACCCACAGGACTCATCCTACCACAAAGATACATGCACATCTATTTTTATTGCAGCTCTCTTCACAATAGCAAAGATCTGTAAGCAACCTAAGTGTCCCTCAAATAAAATGTGGTACATCTACAAAATGGAGTTCTATGTAGTGGTAAAGAAATAAGACATCATGAACTTTTCAATTAAATGGATGGAACAAGAAGCCATTATGTTAAATGAAGTAACATAGTCCCAGAAAAACAAATGACGTATGTGTCCCTCATTTGCGGAGCCTAATCCTCTTTATAAGGCAAACTAATAATTCCTTTTTTGCCTTTCTTTTTTAGTAAATATAAAACCTGTTATTCACCAACTTGCTATGTAATGTAGGAATGTAAAGTAATATTTTCCTTTACCTGCAAACATCTCTACTGTCAAAATGTGAATCCCTAAACATGTTTTGCAATTAACCTATAGTTTATTTTCAGATGCCATAATTTTGGTATATGTGTGGTGTGTACAATATGCATATTTTAGAGCTATACGAACTGGAAGGACACACCAAAAACAACAAAAAAGACTGGGTCAAAGAACTGACTGAAACAGTAAGCTTCTGCCCGATACAGTAAAGTTCTGCATTGAAAAATTAGAAAAAAATGACTTAGAAAAATATGAAAGACACGTATGTTAGAATGTGTGAGCTCTGGTGGGATCAGGGGCAAGGAACGGAAAATGGGTCTAAATTTTATTAAGAAATATTGTATGAAATGCACAAAACTTCAATAAAAAGGAGATTAAATTAAAAAAATAAATGTTTATATGTATTTTATTTTATTTATTTTATTTATTTATTTTTTAATGTGTATGAGTGTACTGTCTGCATGCAGGTCTGTGCACCTGTGTCGTGCAATGCTGCAGAGGTCAGAAGGCGTCGGATTACCCTGGAACTGGAGTCAAAGACGGTTCTCAGCCACCATGTGGGTGCTGAGAATCGAACCCAGGTCCTCTGCAAGAGCAGTCGGAGCTCTCAACCTCTAGGCCATCTCTCCAGCCCCTCTATATGTATTTTAAATAAGCACACACTTGGAGTTGGAGCGCGGGGTCAAGCCGTGAGGGAAGCTGGAGCTGCAAGTGGGGAATATGTCAGACTCTGAGCTCGGCAGGAAGTGGGACCAGTGCATGGCGGATACGGTGGTGAAGCTAGGTACTGGTTTGGGATTAGGAATTGTTTTCTCCCTCGCCTTTTTTAAAAGAAGAATGTGGCCGTTAGCCTTTGGTTCTGGCATGGGATTGGGGATGGCCTACTCCAACTGTCAGCATGACTTCCAGGCTCCGTATCTTCTACAGGGAAAATATGTCAAGGAACAGTGACTTATGCCTAACACATCCCAGTGGGAGGAAGGAAACCATGTTTACTTGTCAGGAATACTGAAGCGCCCCAGAGTGGCTGACGTTCTGTGACTATGCCATCGGTTGTGCTTTCAATTCCAGCCACTATTTATGTGTTTGAAACCAAGTCTGTTTCTTTTGTATTTTCTCTCTGGAAATTGTGAGGAGGCTGTCTTAAATGAAATAAATTAGAAATGGGAATTTTTTAAATTAAAAAAAATAAGCACATGCTTGTGCATGATATTGGTTCTGCTTCCTTAGAAAACTCTAATACACAAGTTCATTAACGACCTTCACCTTGCCAAGCTCAGTGATCTATTCTCAGCGCTCCTCAGCTTTCACCAGGATGTGACAAAACTGAAATGCCTCCTTTTTTAAAACACCCTGTTCACTTCCAACTATCAGTCTCTCCCAATTTTCCTCCGAGTCTTTGGTTCTCCTCAGCCCTGTGGGATCTGCTTGTCCTTTTCTCCACTTTACTTCACCTTAACTTTTCTAGTCGGATTCTTGTTCTTCTCCCTTCATCGCAATTTGGAAAAGAGATTAGTGGGGAATGAAACACTACTGCAAAGGAGACTGTAGTCAGACCTGTGCACACGGTGCTGAGGCACCATAGAGGACTTGAGGTGATGTCTTTAGAATTCCAAAATAAAGTTCTAGTGGATTTAAAATGCAGCTTGGCCGGAGCTGGAGAGATGGTCCAGCGGTTAAGAGGGCTGACCGCTCTTACAGAGGACCCGGGTTCGATCCCCAGCACCTACATAGCGGCCGAGAACTCCAATTCCAGGAGAACTCCAGTTCCAGGGGAATCCGACACCCTCTTCTGACCTCCGCGGCATTGCACGACACGGGTGCACAGACCTGCATGCAGACAGTACATTCATATACATACAGAAATAAATAAAAAATTGAAAAAAAAAATTTTTTTTTAATGCAGCTTGGCCATTCGGATCAATTGTTCCTAACAACATTCTGCTTTATTCTAGGAGAAGCAGACAGGTTTGGACAGAAAATGGACACAAAAACGACCCCCACACCAGCGTCTACACCCACAGATTCATGTACTTTTCCTCTTCTTTTAAGTATCATTTACACATATGTTCCTAAGTTCACATTTATGTAATGATTTCCAGAAATGACCACAGCCAATTCAGAAAATCCAGTGTGAGCACCCACTGCATTTAGGAGCACCCTTCCTGGTACATCCCTTATTTTAGCTGTTTCACATCAGCAACCACTGTGGTTAGCCTTAAGAAAAATGAAAGAGGAAGCAGAAATTTGCAGCATGTTCCTTTGGGCACACCTCCTTCTCTGAAGAAGTGAGTTCAGGTCATAGATGCTTCAAGATGATCTTTCATAAGGTCTTCAGCAACCATAAAAACCAACATCCTCTTTTTATAAGATCTATTTTTATTTATGTGTATGTGTGTGTGTGTCTGTGAGAGTATATGCACATGTGTGCAGCTGCCTACAGAGGTCAGAAGAGAGCATCAGATTCATTAGAGCTGCAGTTACAGGCAACTGCCCAGCATGGGTGCTGGAAACCAAACTCAGGTCTTCTTCCTAACCACTGAGAGATCTCTCTGTCCCAATTCTTTATATGGCTTTTCTATATAGCTCTGAAGGCAGGAAGCTGGGATTTCTGGCAATTTGGGTTCCTAGGACTCCATCTGGCTGAGAAGAAAATAGAATGTGGACAAGATCATCAAGGCTTGACCAGTCAGCATTAGTGCTTGCAAAGTCTTTTCATTAAGTAGTCACCAAATAGCATGTATAAATCTCAATTCCATGCTTCTATTTCTAACAGATAAGAAATTATAGAGAGGCACAGCAGGACAACAAGCAAAAAGTTGTTTAATTGAACTGTCTAGCAAGATATGCCCATTGATGCAGTAAAGGCATGACTATTATGGGACCAACTAGCTGCTTTCTGACTGGATTTGAAGCCCTCTCCACAGGAGGGAACTCAAGCCTCCTTATACTGTCAACCTGGCCAAGAGCCAGGCTAGGGAGATCACAGCCCCAAGAGGAGAACCTACTGATACTGTTTTGCTAAATAGAAATGCTGGAAACCTACCTTCAAGTAGTTGTTTATACCTACCCTAGACTAGTGCTTCTCTCATCCTTCATCAGAGAAACTCGAAACTTGTCAAAGCATGGGCAGTAAGTGACTGTGGAGTACTTAGTCATTAACAAGTCATATCATCCCCTCCAAGGCTCAGAGGACATCACATACAGGGGGCAGAAAGAGTATAAGAGCTGGAGGTCGAGGAGGAGTCCTACAAAACAGTGTCTTCTGGGATGACAGCCATTGTACTCATGAACTCAGTGCAACTGTGATAACCTGTATAAGCCCTGCATAAAATTGGACCTATCCCAGTTTTATCATGGTGGGTGAGGGGCCTGTGAGGACAGGTAATGGTTGCTGGGAAGGGGATATCATTTTTTTCAGTGGTGTAGCCACTGAGAAGTTGCCCATGCTTCAGTAAATAGCCTCCCGCTCACACTCATACAACTGATCAAAATTAAATGCAGTGGGTTACAGAAAAAGACATTAAAGTGGGAGGCGTTTCTTAGAAAGTAGAAGACTTTCAAGCCTGGCATGGTGGTGCATGCCTTTAATTCCAGCACTGGGGAGGCAGAGGCAGGTGGATCTCTGTGAGTTCAAGGCCAACCTGGTCTACATAGTGAGTTCCAGGACAGCTGGAGCTACAAGGAGTCCCTGTCTCAAAAAGACAAAAAAAAAAAAAAAAAAAGTAGAAGGCTTTCAGTAGAGGGGGAGATTAAAGAAGACAATGGATATTGAAAATTGGTATATACATGTATGAAACTATCAAAGAAAAAAACAAATTATTTCAAAACAATTAATTTTAGAAATGGGTGGAAGTTCAGACAGGGTACCAGCAGCACCCCTATAAGTGAGGATTGTGCTAGGGATGATTAGGGTGGTGTTCTTTATTAACATCTTGAGATGTTAATTGAGAGGTGTCTCTAGGCTAGGGCTGCTAGAGTTGACTCTTTGATGTAAATTAAATCCAAGGTTGCAGCAGCCTCTTAGATAAACTGTAGCTAGTAACTAGAGCCATAGGTCACACACAGTAGCACAAATGTTGCCTTAAATTTGTCCTTATTGGTCAAGCACTTCCAATGGAAGGTCACTTAGCAGGAGTTTCAGGGCAGCACTGGTGTGTTGGAACTGTTGCAATCCATCACAGATTTGAATATGGGGTCATCCAAGATGGCAGGGCCCCACCCTTCTGAATGGACAAGAGGAAATGCTAGCTTCTCTCACTAAGTACAAAACAAGGAGAGGATAGTTTAATTGGGGTGTGTGCCCAGTGCCTCTGAGCTCTGATCTTTTGCCTAGTGATGACGCTTTCTCACTCCTGTGGGCTACACCAGCAGTAGCTCAGGCTGGCCTCTGAGGGATGACCATTAAATAGTCAGGTTTTATAAGCTGATAAAAACTTGTAGCTATACTGGGCATGGTGGCACACACCTTTGATCCTAGCACTTGGGAGGCAGAGGCAGGCGGATCTTTGTGAGTTCAAGGCCAGCATGGTCTACAGAGCAAGTTCCAGGACAGCTGGGGCTACAGGGAGACCCTGTCTCGAAAATACCAAAAAAAAAAAAAAAATTGTAGCTATGTAAATTATATTAAAAACAAAAGTAATAAATGTTCAAAACCTCACTTCCTAATTACTTTTCCATATTTTATTTGTATCTCGATTACATCTGTATTATAAAAATGTCACATGATAGTGTACGGTTACACATATTGTGATAGTGGTCTGGCCTAGCCAACTCCATTTTGTTTTAGTGACTCCATCTTAATGGCTGAACTCTGCCCCAGAACAAGTCCAGGAAAAGTCACTTGGTTTTATTGACCTTGGAATCTCCTCTCCAGGATGCCTTGTGACCACCTATCTACTTTATCTTTTGTCAATGTTTTACAATTGCCTGCAGCCCACCCACTTCTTATCCTAGTAATCCTGTAGCAGAGAGGAACTGTGATTTTTATTATCTGATTGGAATTTCTAAAAAAAAATTTACCAGGGAATTGTACTTGCCTTTATAAGCCTAATCTGCTTCTGAGTCAGTGCTATACCCTCCCAGTCCCAACCTGGGTACAGTCCTGGCCAGTCCAAATTAAAAACAAAACAGAACACAGCAGTTCAGCTAACTGGAACCTGGAGTCTATGTGCTCTCTTTTTCTCCCAGTTGTCCAGCACTGTAACATTATTTCTTAGTCCTTTTTGGACTTCTACCAAATTAAAAAAAAAACACTTCAGACAGGGTATTTAATAATGAACAAAAATGTATTGTTTAATCATCCCTTAGAGTTTCTACTATCTCCAAAATAACACTTCAGCTGGGGACCAGGCATTCACTACAGGAGCCTGTAGGAGACACTTCATATTCCAACCATAACAATGGCCTTTACTCCAGTTTCCAACACCTCGTTCCTTGTTTATCAGAATGACCTTTTCTCTTCACATTCCTATCAACATTCTATTCACAACCACCTAAGTAATCTAGAAGAAGTTTCAGACTTTCTCTATAGTTGTTTTTTGTTTTTTCCGAGCCTTGATCATTATTACCTTTTAGGCAATCTAAACTCTTCCTTGCCTATGCTACAAATTCCTCTAGCCTCTACTTGTTCATTACCCAGTGCCAAAGCTGCTTCCACTTTAGATATTTCTTAGAGTAGCAGCCCTACTTCTTGGCACTGACTTTCTATCTTTGTCTTGTGGTCCTGCAATTGAATGCTATTTCTGGATAACTTTAGTGACTTACATTGACTGTGTAACTTACAATAACAGAATCCAGGCTTAAAGGTTAAGTATCTGAAAAGGGCAATCTTTCTGTAACACAATATGGTGGAAATTCAAAGGGAGGGCAAGAGAGAGACAATAGGGAACTTATACTCATCCTTTTATAAGGAGCTCAGACTGTAACAATGAACTCTTTCCAACAATAATGACATTAATTTATTCATGAGGGTGGTGCCTTCATGACCCACACTCTTCCTCATAAGGCCCACCTCCTAATATTGGAATCAAGGTTTTAACACTTGGAGGACACATGTAAACCAAAGCAATATCAAACCCAACCAAGCAATGGAGACACTGACTCTCCTAAACAAATAGCTCATTTGGGAATAGTAAAGGACTGCCATGCAGGATATGTATGCTATGGTGGCCCATAAGTATATCCAAGGGTGGGAGAAAGCTTTCAAAGAAAAAAGAAGAGGTATCCATAGAAATCATTTTAAAAATAAATCTCCTTGGCTATCAGAGTAAGCATTGATAATTACTCATTGGTAATACTGGCTGTTGCTACAGAGATGTCTATATAGAGGAGACTTAACCCAAAATTTTAAGATTCGTGTGTGTTTTTCAGACAGTTATTGCAATAATTCATTTTACCCATGTCCCTGAGGGCCACTCCATAATGACCTTCTAGCTCCATATTGTCAGAGTTTGACTTAGGGACTTCATTTTGATGACATCAACTTTCACAGCAACATCGCTTCCTGACTTCTGTTTCTGTAACTTCCCACTACCACCTTGAAACTGACTGTGAAATTAGCCATGTCGACTGTATAAATAACACAGAAGACATTAAGTAAGTAGGGTGTTTTTTTTTTGTTTTGGTTTGGTTTAGTTTGGTTTTACAGAGTAAGGAGTTCTTAACTGTTGAACTTTTACCAATAAGTCACTGTTTTTTACAGATCTCTTTATCTGTTATCAAGCCGGGGCCACTTCTTCAGTCTGAGCTCAAGTCATGGCTCTACCAGGAAATCATTAATCACCCCTAGTCTACTATGGCTCTCTGCATGGACCTCTTCACTAATCACTCTAGCTTGTCATAGCTCCCTGCACTGAACCTCCATTGTACAGTTTGCCTTGAGCATCAATTTGTCTTTGGAAAATAATATAAGGAAATAAAAAAAATGCTTTTATATGGTTAGACTTGTATTTTGCCTTCTTTGAAGTGGATCATGTGCTCTTTGGAGGCAGGTGATACGAGTCTGTCCCACTGCCCAAGGAACTTCTATTCAAAGACAATGAATAACTTAAATACAAGAGTTTATTTTAATGACTATTTCAGTATTACCAACATGAAATGTAGTTGTCTCAGTACATTTAAAAACACTCCGGTGCTTTCTCCAATGAGTGGTAAACGGAACCATATATTTCTCGTGTTCCTTTCCAAAGTGATCTTTGATTAACGACTTTGTGGAGCTGAACTTCTGATTTCGAAAAAGGAGGGAAAGACAGACTCTGGTAAAGGGCTAGCCTAGCCCAGCCTGGTACCCACCCTACAAAGCTGCCTGCCTAGAGGTGCTGAACCCCTGGAATGGAACACTGTCCTTGGGAGTCAGGCAGAGCCCATCCACAGGATGACCCAGCAAGCTGGCACCTCGCAGGGGAACAGGTAGCAGGGAAGAAACACAGGAGGAAAGCTAGCTACCTGAGGGGAAAACAATTCTCTGGGAAGAAATGTGGCTCCAACCATAAGTGACATTTGGCATTTACAAAGGAGTAACCATAGTCAGGAGGGCACAGCTGGTTTGACTTACCAATAACAAACCCAACCCTGTTTCTTGTAGCTCGTCTTCTATCTGTAAACACAGACAAAGAAGCCATCCACAGATGGAGGTTCAGATTACCCTAGTGCTCCAGAGATAGAGCTTTGGGGTCGACTTTGGAAAAGTTGCTAGATGACCAAAGTGAGCAGGGAGGTGGCTCTGCTGCTCCTCACTGGCTTCTCTCTGCAGAGAGATGCGCTAGAAGGGAGGAGGGGCAGGGGTGAGAAGGACGCAGGTAGGGGAATCTGAGGGAGTGTGGGGTGCTGAGCTCATCAAGAGGGCAAGAGACAGGATCACGAACTTCCTTGCACAGAACATTTTGGGGAAAATTTTTCCTGGTAAGTTTCTTTCTCACAGCTCTATAAACGCTTGTTTTGACAGCTTCTTAAATGAAGTTCATTGCCAAACCCACTCTGTAAATCCACTTACTGCATGTTTGCTCGTTTTTTCTTTTCTTTTCTTTCTTTCTTTCTTTCTTTCTTTCTTTCTTTCTTTCTTTCTTTCTTTCTTTCTTTTTCTTTCTTTCTTCCCTCCTTCTCTCTCTCTCTCTCTCTCTCTCTCTCTCTCTCTCTCTCTCTCTCTCTCTCTCTGTCTCCTGGTGAGATCCAGAAAAAGTTGAGATAGCCTTGAGCCAAATGACCCACCCCAGGAAGGAGAAAGGAATCAGGGGATTCCTTTAGTTAGTAAAGTACCTGCACACAAGCACAAGGACTCGAGTTTGAACCCCAGAACCCAGATAAAAAGCTAAGCATGGCAGCCTGTGCCTATAAACCCAATTTTGCTGGAGTGGAGAGTGATGAGCAGATCCATGAAGCTCATTGGCCAAGTAACCCAGTTGAACCCCTGAGTTTCAAGTTCAATGAGAGATCCTTTCTCAAGAAATAAAAGTGGAGAGAATGAAGGAAATATACCCCAAACTAATCTCAAGTCTGCATACACACAAGCAACCTTGCACACAGCATACATATAACAACAACAAACACATACACACACACACACACACACACACACACACACACACACACACACACACACACACACACACGCACAGAAGAGAAAGTGCCACAAGCAGCCAGTTCTTGTTTTCTAGTGCCTGAGCTAACAAATCGCATCCACTTGCTGTGGAGAGCAGACTCACATTTCTACTAAATTCAGCTTAGAAGATGGCTGGACTGAAGGTGGCCCTTGTCCAATTTCAGAGAAAGGAGACCTCATTTCTCTCTTCTTTTTTTTCCACCTCAAGATTGTGTAGGGTAATTCCACTGACTTTTAGTAAATTATGCTGCTGTTGGGACTTGCGGTGTGGAGCCTGGGAATATATCAGTGTCCTGAAGGGAATAAGGAAATGTCCTACCAGGTGTGGTAATCCCAGCATCCTGGAGGCAAAGGTGAGTATAAGTCCTGTGTGTTCTACATAGCAACTTTCAGGCCTCAAACAAAACAGGACAAAAACAAAAATACAAAACAAATAATAACTAAAAAATAAGCAAATGTACCTATGGACGGTCAGTCCTGTTGATTCCTGAGCATCTGCGGAAAGAGGCGAAAACAGACCTGCATGGGCTTCTTGTCTACCTCCTACCTGTTCACAACTGTTCCCAATGCCACAGACCAGCCTTGCTAATAGCCCTTAAACCCTGTAACTCTGGGAGGGGTTGGAGCCCAAGGCACCTCCTTCAGTGTCCAGAGCTCCGTCTGGACCATATCTCCATGTTCCTCACTGCAGCTTACATCTATGAACTCCTTATCTTGTCATCACAGACTGAATGAAAGCGTCCTCCACTGCACTCCCGCCCTCCCCAACAAAATTCTTTGACCTCCTGCTCACTCCCACTACTCAGTCTCTGTGTGTTTGCAAGAACTTTTTTTTCTAGCTTTCTGTGAAGCACTTTGGTCTAATGATCCCCCAGGGAGTCTTCCTGGAAGATACAAAAGCCTTTAAAAAAAAATCAAGACTAACTCCTGCTATGCCTGTGTCCCATGTGTCTGGCTCTCTGGAGCAGTACTCTACCATGTCCGTCTACCTTCTCACTCGAGGAAGTGGAAGATCAGAGGCCCACGAGGGCCCAGAACTACCTTTTCAGTTGTAAAATAAAGCTGGCCAAGATTATCCCTTTAAGGTGGATAATGAGGAAAATGAGCAAAGGGTGGCATGCCCATCCTGGAGACAGAAGCAATGAGTTATGAAGGCAGTCCACGTAAGGCGACACTGGCAGCTTTGAACATGCCCCTAAGAGCCAACAATCTTCTCTGGGGCCTTTGAAGTGAGGCCCGGGCATATTAATAGAAAGCACTTAGAGCTGCGGAGGAAGATGGTGTAGGGATACCTGGAAATCATCTGCCCCTGGAAATGGTAGCAGTGTCCCACAGGAAACAATGACAAAGATGAGAAGGAGGAGGAGGAGACTGAGAGAAGCTTCAGGGAAGAGACGTACAGGAGGTACTACATCCAAAAATGTACAGAACTCAAACCAGAACGAAAGATCCTCACACCATAACACCACAATCAAAAGGTCAAGAATCCTTCAAAATTGGGAAAAATTCCTGAAATATCAAAAGGACCTAATTTTATAGATGACCTTAAAACAAAAGCACAAATATATAGAAGCATAGAAAAATGGGTTCTCTTCCCAAGTGGAAGCAAATTAAGTGAAAAGCTACTTCCAGGTGAAGTGTTTGATGGAAATTATTTCATCTCCAACCAAGTTCTTATCACACTCTCTCCCAAGAATTGAGTGGGGAGACTTTATTTGCCACATGCGAATAACAATTTAAAAAGGGAAATAAACAACTCTGAGACCCTCAATGGCTCAGTATACCAGCTGACAGAGTTGCAAGTATTATATCTCTGTGCTCCCAACAGGCTCTGGAGTGCCAGCTGAGAATGCCTTCAGCAGCTGTTAAGGCTTGAAAGCACTTGGAGAGCTTCTGAATGCCAGCAGTCTGCAGTCCCTTGCAGAGCACGTCTTCAGAAAGCAGGTCCCCGGCAGGAGCAGCAGCTGTGGCTCTCTGGTCCCCGGCACGTCTCTCTGGTCCCCAGCACGTCTTGAGGCTGGAGCAGCTTCAGGAGCAAATTCCCATCTGCAGCTGAAGTCCAGTCTTGGAGTCTGAGGCAGGAATGAGGCCCCTGTCTGCAGCCACAAAGTGAATCCTGGAGACTGGCTTGAGCAAGTTCGGGACCAGGTCAGAAGCCCCAGGCACGAGAAGGTTCCAACAAGTCTGGCTCCCCCAAGGAGTCTTGAAAGCAGGGATCGGGATCGTCTGCAGAACCAGAACGTAAGCTCTTGCTTCTCTGTCTGAGCATGAGAACACTTTTTTTTTCTTTTTTTTTTTTTTGGTCTTTTTGAGACAGGGTCTCTCTGGAGCCCCAGCTGTCCTGGAACTCACTCTGTAGACCAGGCTGGCCCTGAAGAGGACACATTTTATCTTAGTTCCATCACCCAATCCCCTTCTTTTCATTGCTCAGCTCTAGGTCTGATGTTCCCTAGAGCTGCCATTGTCAAGCAGAGTGAGATTGCTACTGGATTAGACCATCCGTGAGCCACTGGGCAATGGAGACAATGGGCTCCATCACAGTCCTCCTCCCTAGTCAGGATCACAAGGCCCCCAATGTCCCAAAGCCCAGGCTGCCAATATTTTAATTATATGTGGACAAATTGTAGTTGTATATATTTATAGTGTACAAAATAATGATTTTTAACACAGTGTAGAACATTTAAATTTTTAACACAGTGTAGAACAATTAACTCAAGTAAATTTCCTATCCATTCCCTCAAATATTTAACATTCTTTGTGATGAGAACATCTGAAATTTGTTCTCAGATATTGACATATACAGTTCTTGGTAATTAGCTAGATTTACCATTCTGCAACTAGTCCTGCAAACATCAAGCTTAGTTCTTCTGTCAGTTTTTGTTGTTGTTGTTGTTGTTGTTGTTGTTGTTTTAATTTTTATTTATTTATTTTCTATGTGTATGAACGTACTGTCTGCATGTAGGTCTGTGCACCCGTGTAGTACAATGCCGCGGAGGTCAGAAGAGGGTCTCGGATTCCCCTGAAACTGGAGTTCTCCTGGAATTGGAGTTACAGATGGTTCTCAGCCGCCACGTGGGTGCTGGGGATCGAACCCGGGTCCTCTGCAAGAGCAGTCTGCACTCTTAACCGCTAGGCCATCTCTCCAGCCCCTGTCCTCCAGTTTTGACACAGTTGACCGGTCTCTTCATTTGATAGGTGGCCTCTCGGACATCAACATTCCTGATCTCTTTCTGGCTCACTGATCCTGCATCTCAGTGGCCTGTGCTCATATCTTCCTCATATCATCTTTCCAGCCTCTCAGTAAGCAGGGCCCTCAAGGTCCTGGGCTGTCTTCATTACATAACCTCACTGGTAATATGACTTTAAATACCATCTGGTCACTGTGATTCCCCATGTGTCTACTTTCCATGTTGATTTATCCCCCTAATTACAGACTTGTAAATCTGACTGTTCTAGGTGAGCATCTGATAGGCATCTCAACTGTAAATGGCCAGAACACCAGCCATGCCTTCAAAACCATACTGAGAGTCTGCCCCCATCCTGCATTCCCAGTCCTCCCAGCACCAAGCACCTTTCTCCTGAAGAACTCCAATAGCAGCATCACTCTCCCTATTCGCTCTGAACTCTGCAGTCAATTTTCTATACAGCAGATAAAGGAAATATCCTAAACCATAAATTGAATCATGTGACTCTGGAGGCTTCTCATGTCACATAAAATAAAAGCCAAAATGGCCGCAAATGGCCTATGAACATGTGGAAAGACATGATGATTGGATTCTCAGGAAAGGACAGTCAGAACCCAGGCCAATAAGAAAGAGCACAGTCAAAGGTCTCTCCTGCTGGCCTCTGCTCCTACTGCGCACTTGGAGTGGGCTGAACAGTATGCCTCAAGTTCATGTCTACCCAGAGCTCCAAAGAGTGACCTAGTTTAGAAATGGGCAGATGTAATTAATTAGTTAAAGATAGTGATGAGAACATGCTGGATTAGGGTGGCTTGCAAATCTAATGAAAGCCCCCCCCCCAAATCAGAGACAAGGCCCCACAGAGAGACAAGGAAGAAGGCATAGGCAAAGCAGAAGAGGGCAGAGACCTATGTCAGAATGCTGTGGGCTTTGCTTGCTTTGAGAGGGAGGGTGGGCCTAGTGACACCTTGATTTCAGGCTTCCACCTCAGCTGTTACAATAAATGTCAATTCTTTTAAGTCACCAAGTTCCTGTGACAGCAGCCATAAGAAACTCACATGCACACACATCCCATCCTCATTTGGCTCCAGGTTCTCAGGTCTTCTAAAATTTCCTATATGAAACAGTCAGATTAGATTTGCAGCCTCAGGTCTTCATCCCGGAACCTTTTTGACATTTCCCAGGTTTCTTGACCGCTCTTAGCCTCACATTTTTCTTTGCAGTGACAAGGCAATCTCTTCCTTTCCTGCAGGTCTAAGAGCCAGACATTCTCTTCATTACTGGTACCATGAATGCAGTTCTCACCAGACAACCTCAGATTTCCAGAGCTATAAGACCTGTCTGAAATGAGTGCCATAGAAAAAAGTTCTTCTCATAAGGTACTAAATGTACAGGGAAGCTGCTGGATCTGGGCCAGTCACTGGAAAGAAAGCTGGTCCATACTTTACAAAGCAATGTGCACACTCAGCATTCCCAATCAACAATGACCATCAACATCTTTAAATGGGAACCGGATATTAGTTCAATGGACTAGTCACCCAGGGAATCAGAGAACACAGTTTGCAAGTCTATTCAGGAACAAACTGTTTATGCAATCTTGCTTCCACAGAAGCAGCTGGTCTGGACTCAGTTCTAGAATCCTCTTAATTTAATGGACACCTCTCTCCAGATATGCTACTGATGGCTGATTGCTATATTCCAACAGACAGAAAGTACAAAGTTGAGCTTAATCTTATTTGTTTATTTGTTTGTTTGTATGGTTAAAGAGGTTCTAATTTATTTGTTGAAGTTATTTGTTCAGATACAGCGGAAATAAGACTGGAAGGTACCAACCTCAGGTCAGAGGAATTCTATCTAACCCCTTCTTCATATGTGGTGGGAGCTTTGCAGGACATCCTGAGAAAGGATTATCCAAGGTGTGCTTTTTACTACAGAACTGTTTCTTCTGCCCCACTAAGGGAGAAGGTCCCTGATTTTGCACAAAACTATCTGTATCTTCCAAACAACAGAAATTAAGTTTGCGAGATTCTTTTCCTTTATTTATTTTGTTTCTTCTTTGTTTTAGTAGCTCTTCAAAGACAGAAAACACCAACCATTTCCAGTCTGATCCAAGACCACAAGATTGTTTTTAATTCCATTCATCAATATCTCATTTACTCCATGAGACTACAGGGATGTTTCCAAATTTACATAATGGGCTCATCATTTTAAGTTCCATGGGACCCTCTTTGACATGGTGGCAATTATATTTCCCTACAAGTTTCTAAGTTTACTGTAAAGGCCAACAGGGTCTCAGACACCCAGAAAGCATACTTTTTACATTTTTATAAACTCTATAAAATTGTAATTGGTTCTAACTTTGCATTCAAAAGCACATTCTTAGAAATATTTTATATGGACATAAAACATAGAGAAAATGTTAACATTATGATCTTAACTGTCTGCACATTGGAACCAGCTAAAAGTTAGGGAAATGCAATCCATCTGTTCTCTTCTTTGAAACTAAATTATTCTGAGATCACAACAGAGTGCCCCAGGGGAAGTTTGACACTGCCCTCTCCAGCGCCTGTTATTAGGTGACATGAGGTTAGGGGTGGGAAGAATAGTCCCACTGGGACAGCTGCTTTTACCCCTTTCTTTCTCTTAACTATGGTGTGGCCAATTCAGAAACCTTGGGGAGAATCCCTAATCCTCCCTGTGGACTGACAAAACCAAGGATGGTCATGTGGTTCCAATACCCTCCCTTCCTTCTTTTGGCTTCCAGTGCCAGAGGAGCTATGGAGCCTTTTACCCATCCTAAGTCCCAGCAGCCCTTATCCAAATGGGCCTGGGAGAAGAGAAACCTAGGCTTTGCTGTAGCCCTTGAGAATGTTTGTTCAACAATACCAACTGGGGAATTTTTAGCCCTTATTATGGCATGCTAATGCCATAATATGCTAATTAGTTCAAGCTGAGGTCGAGGTAGCAAGAGAGGAAGGGGACAGTTAAGCAAAAGCTGGTATTTTCTTTCCCAGGGAGCCAGGCCAGGCTGCTGAGCTCCCGTGTTTTATCTCTTGCCACAGCAAGTTGACCCCACATTATCACATTCACAAAGTCACTGGCACAACCAAAAAGAAGGGGAAGGAAAGAGCCAGGGATATTGAGAAAGACTGACCTCCAAGGAAGAAAAGAGCCAACTCCCCTTTGTGTGGGATGTACTCCATCAGGTCTAGGCCAAATGCAGAGAGTATCTTAAAGAACATGCTCTCAGGCAGGGGAGGGAATGAGACAACACTAAAGAACCACTGTAGAAAGGCCACCAGATACCATTCACCCTCCCAAAGAAGATCCTGCAGGAGTGTTTTTAAACAGTATCTTGTTTTGATCATATCTACCCAAACTCCCCACTCCTAATCCCCCTGGACACCCTGCAACAAGACCTCCTCTCACCTTCATGTCCTCAGCTTTGTTTAGTTGCTTGTTTCCTTGTTTCCTGGGTTGGTTGGTTGGTTGGTTGGTTGTTCGGTTTTGGTAATGCACTGAGTCCAATTACTGCTGCCTGCTGGAATGTTGACTGATCTTGTCTGCTTAATCTTGATCTTTGCCAGGTAACCATAGCCACAGCAACTTTGTGAGTACCATGGCTGAGCCATGCTCAGAAGTCAGCCTTTCACAGCACTGCTCCCCATCTTCGGGCTCTTACGTTCTTCCCGCCCCCCTTTTCATGCTGTTCCCTGAGACTTGAGGTAGGGGGTGTGATATAAATGTCCACAAGCCTACATCCTCTAATGGTTAGGAGATGTTATAAGCCACAGTAAGACCCTGTCATATTTAACAGAAAAAAATGTAATTCATAGATTAACATACCATCCAAACATCTGGGTCTATACCAAAGTAACCTACCATAACAATTAATACTGTTTAAATACCTATATATCTAATTGCTTATGCTTCATTAGTAGGATCAAAAGGTTATTCCCAGACAAACTGTCAGCCCATGAAAGGAAACAGCCAGAATTGACCAGAGTCCAAGACAACAGCTCCAGCGAAAGTAGACTATTTTGCTTCTCGTCCACCTGTGCCCCTTTTCTAAGCCTAGGGAACAATCTGCGGAAGAGGGGGCGTGGTAGAATGTAAGGGCTGTGATTGGGGTGAATGATGAAACTACAGCAATATAGTCTGGACACTCATTTGATCAACTTGATTAAACATACAAGCCCCCCCTGCTGGATGGTGGGAACCATGGGCTGTGTGAGTTTGGGCACAACTGCTTGCAAATTGGTTTTACATGAAGGATGCTTGTACTCATAAATTATCACTTATTGTTAAAAAATGAAAAAAAAACAGAGAAAAAAATAAAAATAAATGTCCCATTTACAGCTCAGGACTTAACAGCCATTTCTTAGGACTTTGACCAGTTGTGAGTCTACACATTGACTGCTGTCCACTACAGAGAGAAGTTCCCCTGGCCAAGGTTGGGAGCAGCACCAACCTGTGAGTCTAAACATAAATATTTAGAAGATAGTTTGATATGTCCGTTTGTCAAAGCAACAGTAAGATTTTCCCCCATAGGGCCTACCACTTCTCTTCTATTCCATTGATCTATGTGTCTGTTTTTATGCCAGAACTATACTGTTTTTACTACTGTGGCTGTACAGTATAATTTTAAATCAGGTACAGTGATACTTCCAGCAGTACTTTTTTTGCTCAGGATCTATTTAACTACCCAGAGTCCTGTGTGTTTCTATATGAACTTAGGATTATTTTTCTGATTACTATGAAGCATATCACTCTAATTTTTATTGGGATTGCACTGAGTCAGTCATTTGAATGTCTCTAGTAAGATAACCATTGTCACAGCATTGATTCTTTCCAAATACTAGTGTCTTTGGTTTCCTCTTCAGTGTTTTAAAGGTCTCATCATGGTAGACTTTCACATCCTTCATTGGTTTATTCTAAAGTATTTTATTTTTTGAGGATTTTTCTTTTTTTAAGTAGAATATAGTTTTAATGTTTGCTACCATGTCCCACAGTATTAAATGTTATTTTAAACAAGTGAATTTAGCCAAGATTTATTCAAAGTCTTTTATGTCACAGAGCTTCTATCTAAGTAATACAGTAAATCAAGCTTTAACTCCTTCAGCAATCCAACCCCTCTGACTGCTTCAAGCACATAGAAACGTTTTAAAACTCCAATTAGCCCTATAAAGAAATAATACTCATAAGAAAATTAGAAAAGAAATGGGCGTGGGTAATGCAACTCAAAATAGAGGTCATGAGCACACAAGGATTCCCATGAGTTCAGTTGCAATGCTTGTACCTGGGAATGACTACACTCCCATGAAGAAGGCTGGAGTCAGGTCATTGCTGTGATTTCAGTTGTCTCCATCTCTCCTGCAAAGGAGTTGAAGATGGCCATTGTCATTGCTGCCTGAGCCTGGGCCTTATACCAGGCTGAACTTTCTGAGGAGGAGGCATACATAATGTCTGCTCTCTCCTCCCTTGGTTCCAAAGACAAAGGAGGTACAATTTCACAAAACTGCAGTCTGGAAATCATTGAGTTTATTGGACTTACTTACAGAGTGGTGAGTTAGGGTTCACTTGCAGGAGTGTGAGTGCAGCCCTAGGGGTGGGGGCATCCTCATAGCTCAGCTGTGATGAGCCTAGGCAAGTGGGAGCTACCAGGCTTGGGAAGGTGTGCTCTGTCAGTCATCTGTCAGATCGCTAGCTTTTATTTTTTTTCTATTACTTCTTTATTTTTTTCATTTTTTAACAATATGTAATAATTTATGAGTACAAGCATCCTTCATGTAAAACCAATTTGCAAGCAGTTGTGCCCAAACCCACATAGCCCAGGGGTCCCGCCGTCCAGCTGGGGGCGGGGGGTTGTATGTTCAATCATGTTGATCAAATAAGTGTTCAGACTGTACTGCTGTCATTTCACCATTCACCCCAATTGCAGCCCTTACATTCTACCACGCCCCCTCTTCTGCAGGTTGTTCCCTAGGCTTAGAAAAGGGGCACAGGTGGACAAAAAGCAAAACAGTCTACTTTCTCTGGAGCTGTTGTCTTGGACTCTGGTCAATTCTGGCTGTTTCCTTTCATGGGCTGACAGTTTATCCAGGAATAACCTTTCAATCCTACTACTTAAGCACAAGCAATTAGATATATAGGTATTTAAACAGTACTAATTGTTATGGTAGGTTACTTTGGTATAGACCCAGATGTTTGGATGGTATGTTAATCCATGAATTACATTTTTTCTGTAAAATATGACAGAGTCTTACTGTGGCTTATAGCATCTCTTAACCACTAGAAGATGTAAGCTTGTGGCATCAGCCGTGGGTTATTCCTCCAAGGAGAGAGCTAATAGCCAATTAGATTTGGGATATAAAAGCATATGGCTGCCACTGCTGTACAGTATTTCCAGGCAGGTGAGGTGTAGCTGGTGCTGACAGAGGAGTCTTGCTTGACCCTAGGAGACCTATATTTGCTTTATTGGTTTAGTGGCCTTTGGTAACACTCTATGGTATTCCAGAGACCAACTGTACACTGGCAAGTGCAGTCTCAATACATCTTTCCCATGATTACATCAGGTCTTTGACAGCAAGGCCTTATTGCCTCTCTTCTTGCAGGTATCCCAGTTTACAGGCAAGAAGCCTTTCCCTTTTTGGGAGGCTTGGATCCCCTGGCCAACATCTCCTTGGTGGAATAATCCATTGCTGATATCAGAGCTCTCCTGTATTAATATATTTTGCTTAAGTGCATAGCTTAAGGAGACTTATTATTATATTTGGTTCTGAATAGAGAATAATCCTTTTCACAGTTCCTATGTCTATTAGTCAATTAAAGAAGGCAGTTTTACTAGTTTTATAAGAGATTACCTCTGTAACAGTTGGCTCCAATTTACAGTTAGAGAATGACCTCATCATCATCATATTTCTCCTTGTTCTATGGAGGGGAGGTAAGAATTGTATTAAAACTTTGCAGCACCTAGAAGGTAAGTTTCGTTAGGACTCATTATAAATAGTTGTTTCAAGTAGGATCCACAGAGGGGTTTGATGTCTGTAGCAGTCTGAGGCTTTTCTTCCTTTCAATGTTCAGATGGGCCAACCTTTCTGCTGGCACTTCCTGGTACATCCTACACAATGCAAAGCTGTATCTTTTCTTTCTCGGCAGTTAAGTTGGTGACATTTTGACCTGTGGGAACATACAAATCTTTTCCTGTAGTTAGTTTTAAGATTTAAATTGCAAAGTTTTTGACAAAATATTATCTGTAAATAAAATAAAAACCCTTTTTTATTTTAGGTTTTTTTTTTTTTTTCTTTTTTGTTCTTTTTGAGACAGGGTCTCCCTGTAGCTCCAGCTGTCCTAGAACTCACTCTGTAGACCAGGCTGGCCTTTAGGTTTTTGTTTTTTGACCCATGAGTCTCAAAAAGGCAGTTGTATTACACATACCTATAGGCTGGAATCAAGGCACAGATTTCATCAAATTCACCCAAGCTGTTTTGGGTGACTGTGTGTGATTAACTTGGGAAGCAAACTTAATTCCTTAAGTTATATCATCTTACAGGTGAAAGAGAAAGCTACAAGATGATACTGTACAATAAAAAATTATAGAGAACATTTGTATGTGCCAATCCCAAAGTTATTGTTATACAGATTTTAAGTAAAACAAATGTGGACAACAATAATTTATATTTCCAATTAACTCAGGTGCATTACCGTTTTATCAGAACCTTTAAACTAATATTGTTTAATATACACATATTTACTTTTAGTAAGTCCTAATACACCATGTAACATGTAGACAGAGTCTGGGCAAAATTGGATACTTGTTGAACTCATGTCAATTAAATATACATTAATTGAATATACACCCATGTCCCTCTCCTGCCCGTCCCACCCCTCCCGAGTCACCATTTCAATCAGCTTTCTGATGCAGTCTTTCTGTTGTTGTTCTTTTAATATGCATCCCTCTCCACAAGAAATATTTATAACTGGGTTATTGGCTCTAGCATCCACATATGAGGGATACCATCATTGATTGCTTGCTTCGGCAGCACATACACTAAAAAATTGGAATGATACAGAGAAGATTAGCATGACCCCTGCGCAAGGATGACATGCAAATTCATGAAACGTTGAGGATTTTTCTAGTTTGCTTTTAATTGTTGCGACAAAACAGTCTGGCCAATACCAACCAATAGGGTTGTTCATTTTATATAGCCCAGTTCACAGTTCATCACTTAGGGAGCTCAAGGTAGGAACTCAGGGCAGGAAGTTGGAGGCAAGAGCTGAAGCACAGGACATGGAGGAACACTGCTTACTGTCTTGGTTCTCTGGCCCATGCTCAGCCTGCTTTCTTATACAATACACAACAACCTGCCCATAGCACCACCCACCATGGCCTGACCCCTCCCACATCACTCAACAATCAAGAAAATACCCCCATAGACATGGGCACAGGCCAGTTCAATTGAGGTAATCCCCCAATTGAGTCTCCCTGCACCCAGATGTGTCATGTTGAGACTAAAGCTACCCAGCACAAGGATCTTGAAAATGACATTTTTTTCTCCAATGTCCATTTCAAGTATTTTTGTCACTGGTATATAGAAAGGCTAATGATTTCTATGTGTTAATTTTCTTTCCTGCCATTTTGTCTAATTGTTCACCGGTTCTAAGAGTTTTCTGGTAGTCATTAATACATCCTCTGTATAGAATCATATCAAAGGCCTTTTCTACTTATATCCCTTTTATGTGTTTCTCTTGGCTTATTTCTCTAGCTAAGACTTTCAGTAGTATATAGAACAGGAAGGGAGAATGTAGACACCCTTTACTTGTTCCTTTTAGTGGAAATGCTTTGAGGTTTTCCTCATTTAATGATGCTGGCTACAGTTTGATCTTATATAGCTTTTAGTGGGTTCAGACACATTCCTTCTATTCATAGTTTCTTCAGACATTTTAATAGTAAAGTAAGCTGGATTTTGTCAAAAGCCTTTTCTGCATCTATGGAAATGAATATGTGACTTCTGTCCTTCAGATCATTTATGTAATTTATAACACTCATTTATTTATGTATATTGAATCATCCCTACACGTGTGGAATAAACCCAAATTTCTCATAGTGAATGTTCTTTATGATGTGCTCTTGAATTTGGTTTGCAAGTATTTTTTTTGTTGTTGAGAATTTTTGCATCCAAGTTCATAAGGATGATTCATGTACAATTTCTGTTGTTGTTGAAGATTTACCTGTTTTGGGTATCAGGGTAGTACTATCTTTATAGGAAGAAATTAGTAATGTTCTTTCCTTTCCTATTTATGGAACATTTAAAAAGTGTTGGTGGTAGTTCTTTGAGGACCTGGTAAAACTCATGAAGGAATCTATCCAGGCCTGAAAGTTTTTAGATAGGAGATTTTAAATGATCATTTCCATCTCACTGCTTGGTACAGATCTGTTTAAAATTTTCTCATCTTGGTTTAATTTTGGCAGGTTATATGTATATAGAATATGATCATTTCCTTTTAGATTTTCCAATTTAGAATATATGTTTTTAAGGTGATATCAAATTTTCTGAATTTCACTGGTATCTATTGCAATGGCTCCCTTTTTGTCTCTAAATTTTATACTTTAAGAATGTCATACAACTTTTTGGGGGGGTCTTTTTTTTTTTGAGACAGGGTCTCACTGCCAATCCAGCTTTCCTAGAACTCACTCTGTAGACCAGACTAGCCTTGAATTCACAGAGATCCTCCTGCCTCTGCCTCCCAAGTGCTAGGATTAAAGGCATGTACCACCATGGGCCGGCTAAGAATCTCATACAACTTTTTTGATCATATTCATCTCATTTCCCCCCATTGATCCCCTACTTCCTTACCCACCCAACTTTTATTTTCTTATTTTTTATTTTTTATTTAATTTTTATTTTTATT